>JANDJT010000228.1:4122511-4134501 GCA_024331685.1 Stegophilus panzeri | reverse complement strand
AATGTTCTGAGGGTTCTAAGCCTTTATGGATGAATGTTCTGAGGGTTCTAAGCCTTTATACACGAATGTTCTGAGGGTTCTAAGGCTCTCAGACCGTTCTAAGGATCAGTGCTACAGTACTCGGATTTAATGGATTTAATTGTTCGTGCACTCCATATAAACACTGAGTGCTGAGATCAAATCGTTAATGTAGCATCCTCCATCTCACATCTGCCCTCGCCATTACACTCTCACACACTCCTCCCCCGCTCTGTGTGTGTGTGTGTGTGTGTGTGTGTGTGTGTGTGTGAGAATCGATGGTAAAGAATTACAGCTGTGTAATGAACACGAGCAGCGAGTCCCCCCCCCCCCCCCCCCCCTGCTTTGACTTTTGTATGCTTTACAAACCTGCAGATCGATTGCTCATCAACTCTCAGGCTTTGGGCCAAATGTATTGGCACCCCACAAACATTTTGATGCCCTAATTACATCCTGACTGCACTTCAGCGCTAAACTGTGATGAGGAAATGAATACGCTGTAGATACAATGCTGATTTATTTCCATCTGATTTCTTTTCATAAACTTAAATAAACAAGTAAACAAAGAACAAGAACGACAGAAAGAAAAACAAGGAATTAAACAAAAAGGTTCCAATTAGAACCAAAAAGGTTGTTTTTTTTTCAGCCTGATGCCATAGGAGAACTCTTAAGTTGCACAAAGAACCTTTTACTTTCAAGTTCTTCAGAGAACCATCTATTTACCAGTGCTTTAAACAACCCATAAATGGTTCTTCATAGCCGTGCCACAAGGAACCATGTTATCATAAGTTCTCTAAAAAAAAAAAAAAACCCTTGTAATAGTGCTTTAAGGAACCAAAGTAAGGTTTTTAAGTGCGAAAGAGCCAGGAGAACCTTTTTCAGTCCCACAAAGAACTTTATAGTGTTCACTTTAACCTGTTAAGGCATGATACTTTGAAGAACCAATACACTGCTCTGAAAAATCTATAGTATAATTAAGCATAAATAAACTTCTTTAATCTCCAAAGCACCATAAAGCTCAATTCAAGAACCCTGTACAATGAAAAATTATTTGTTTTGGGTTTTCTTTTTTTGACAAGAAGAAGGTTCTTTGCAGAACCTATGGTGCTGTAAAAAAAAAAACCCCAAAAAAACAATTGAAGAACCTTTATTTTTTAAGAATGTTCATCCATGATTTGGATCCTAAATCTAAACGAGAAACCAAGGAGAAGGAAAGAAAGACAGGAAAAAAGAACGAAAGAAAGGAGATGAGGAAAGAACGAGAGAAACCGAGAGGAGGAGTGTAACGATCTGAATGGTGTGTGATCGTTACGGCTTATACAGAAAAGTTCTATAATTATGCTTCATAAACGACACGAAACTCGTTTTTTGTAAACAACGAAACCTTTCTCAAACTAGCGACATCATCCAATAAAGTTATTCAAAAATGATCTGAAATCCTTTGAACTTTTTCGAGTTGATTCTAAAATCATTCACAAGTAAAACTCGGGTCTGGATGGAGTTAATGAGCTCGATGTTTGTTTGTTTGTTTGTTTGTTTGTGGCGAAAGTCTGAAAGGAAGGTTAACGAAAGCGCTGAATGTTGGGTGCCAATATTTTTGCACAACTTTGTGGAAGTAAATTGGGCTCTGATTCACACAAATGTTTATTTTCTCCTGACAGAAATCATCAAGGCTGAGACTTTCCTCCGTAAACTATTCATTCTATATTTATCCAATTATTATTATTATTATTATTATTATTATTATTATACTCTCCTTATTAACATCGGGAACGGTGACACAACTTCAGCCACCATTTTGTTTCTGGGAAAAAGTCAGAGGTGAGATTGTGTTAATTAACATTTATCTCTTACTATTTATCGCCCTACTAAAAAAAAAAAAAAAAAAATGAATCATGCTTCTGTTTTTAATAATTAGTATGATGATTATTTATTATAATTATTATAATACTGTACAGTTATTGAATCGTTTATGCATTTACTTTTCCATGTTTTTTCATAATGTTATGAAACACATTTATTTATTTATTTATTTATTTATTTATACATGGGGGGGGGTCTACATACTTCCTGATGTGTTTGTTTATTCTCAGATTGAGCCTTCCTATCACTCTGAACCACTTTATCTGTAATTATGCATTTTTATTTATTTTTTTTGATGCCACACTGGAATAAATTTACAGTTTAATTGAGAAATGTTCCTGTGAAAATATCATGAGATTATTTATCAGTATTGCGGAGTACGTTTTCATCCTGACGTCTTTACCATAAATAAACGCAGCTAGCGGAGTGTGTTCGGCGTCTCAGCGAAGGTCTGAGACCTACTTCACATCCACAGGTGTTATGAAAGCTTTCTGTTTTTAACACGGTGTTAAAGGCGGCGAGGGTGAGTCAAGTGTGTGTGTGTGTGTGTGTGTGTGTATGTGTGCGCACACAGGATCATGAGTCATGCTGAGAGGTGTGTCAGAGCCAGACAAATACAACGATGCTTATAAATATCTATCAAACTGTATAAATTAAATATGAGCCTAAGTGAGAGCGAGTGAATCGATAATGTTCCTGGTCTGTGGAACATGCCGAGGAGCCGAGATCGTTCGTCTCAGACGTAATCGGAGCGCTTAGTCATGATTCCTAAAAAAAAAAAAAAAAAAAAAAAACCACGACATGCTGCTTCACATGCTGATCCGGTTTGTTTCAGGCAGGATTATTACACACCAGCATCCTTGGTGACAAATGAACACCTTCGTTAACGCTTACAGAGCTGAATTACGGGTTCTTCGGTTGTATCGATAGATCTTAGAAGAACCTTAGAAGAACCTTTATTTATCCAAAAGAACCCTCTGTATTAGTCTTAAATAAATAAATGCACAGATAAGTATATAGTGTAAAGAGAAATACTATATAGAATGAATACAAACAGTAACAATCCAATACACAAATGACCGAATATATGAATATTAATTACTTATCAGTCCATACGAGATTTCAGAGTTGTTTTTGTTTTTTGTTTTGTTTTGTTTTTTTGTGCTTTTTTTTTTCTTTCTCTTTTTTGTTTTGCACGCTCTTTCACGGTGAAGTTTATTGGTAAGTGAGACCTTTTAACTGTACGCGTGTAGTCATGTGCATGGCTTTGGATGAATGCGTGTTGTGATGATGTCACATGACGTGTCTTGGCCCAAATCTGTGGTAATTTAGAAAAATCGCAAGGTCTTCCGAATATTATGGAGTTTCCTTGATTTTGTGTTCGGTTCTGCCATCGCAGAATCCTGGAGGAACTGACCGGTAAAATGTATTGTAAAAACAATAACTACATTTATGAGAGAACCATTCAAATTTCTATCTCGAACCCTACAGAACCCAACAACAGTGTTTTCCTATCATAAAAGTGGACTCCTTATTTGGAAAGAAAGCTTAAGGGCGCTAGAAGAACTCTTCACAACTAGAACCTGTGAGATGTTTAAGATTGTAAATGCTTTGAAAAAAGTGGTTCTTTTAATAGGTCATTGGATAATTAGGGGTTGGAAGATTTCTGATAGGGAGACACTTTGTTGTAATCTGTGTTTTGTTTCCAGTTGTTAAGGATTCCCCGAAAGGAACAACTGAAAATCCCCTGAAGGTTTCAGTGGTTGAACACTTCACTTGACTTTGATGTACATGGTAGTGTTTGTTCATCCACTTTTGCTGGTTCCTGGTTGTGGAACTTGAACGACGGACTTTCCTGGTATTGGTCTTTCGTGCACGTTCATGGAGGTGTTCTTGATATTGATGTGGAGTTTCACTACCCGCCGATTCTCTGATTGTTTGGTGCTGATGTTCATGGTTGCTTCATGGACACTCTGGCTGAATGATGTGGCATTTAGAGGTGTAGTTGTGGTTGACCTTGGCATGGTGTGTGTGTGTGGAACTGTGATCAGCTAAACAACGGCAGCTTTGAGAAGGCTCTGCTACCTATCCTGGAGCTACCAGTCCGTGAAGGAACTACCTTCACTATCTACATCTCAATTCAGCACCATATAAGTTAGTTCAAGTATACTTTCTCGCCTTTAAGTCTATGAGATTAGTGTAAAGCGGTGTGAAATGGACACCTAAAGTAAACTGTTCTTTGTGGACCTGAAAAATTAACTTTTAAAAGTGAATATTTGCTGAAAAGGATGTGGGAAAGTTACAGGTCTGGAAAACTACTGGTAGAAATGATTCACCTGTTGGTCAGGAAGGTTATAATTGGCCTTAAATCAAGAGTAATTCAGTAGGATTTGCTTGCTCACCTCTCGATTGTTGGTTGTTTTGGTTTACCACGGGGGGTAGATGAAGTTGGAACGTTTATCAGGTTTATATTTAAATACAAAGAAATGCTTATATGATACACACAGTGTGTAATAAATCCCATCTGCTTTGTTTCGCAGGTGTCCAAACCCTCTTTACAATGGAAAAGCTGCTCGTCTGCCTGTTGGTCATTGGAATGGCAGTGAAGGCCCAGATCTGTCCGAAGCGCTGCGTGTGCCAGATTTTATCGCCCAACCTCGCAACACTTTGCGCCAAAAAAGGGCTTCTGTTTGTTCCACCCAACATCGACCGGCACACGGTGGAGCTACGGCTTGCAGACAACTTTGTAACTAGTGTCAAACGGAAAGACTTCGCCAACATGACCAGACTCGTGGACCTCACCTTGTCGAGGAATACGATAAGTTACATTACGCCTCACGCGTTCACGGACTTGGAAAACCTTCGCGCCTTGCACTTGAACCATAACAGGCTGACTCGGATAGGAAATGACACGTTTAGCGGCATGTCCAAGCTGCATCATTTGATTCTGAATAACAATCAGTTGACTCACATCCACCTGGGAGCTTTTAATGACCTTCTGGCCTTGGAGGAGCTGGATTTGTCCTACAACAACCTTGAAACAATACCCTGGGAGGCAATTCAGAGGATGATCAGCCTTCATACACTCAGCTTGGACCACAACATGATTGATTACATTCCAGAAGGCACTTTTTCCCTGTTACAAAAACTCAACCGACTGGATGTGACCTCCAACAAGCTCCAGAAGCTTCCACCGGATCCTCTTTTCCAAAGGGCGCAGGTTCTGGCAACATCTGGAGTGCTCACTTCTTCATCGTTTGCCCTGAGTTTTGGTGGAAATCCTTTGCACTGCAATTGCGAGCTGCTCTGGCTTCGCCGACTGAGTCGTGAGGACGATTTGGAGACTTGCGCGACTCCTGCGCACTTATCCGGGCGATATTTCTGGTCTGTTCCGGAAGAGGAGTTCCTGTGTGAGCCACCGCTTATCACGAGGCACTCTCAAGAGATGAGGGTGCTCGAAGGTCAACGCGCAACCCTTCGATGCAAAGCGAGAGGAGATCCTGAACCCGTGATCCACTGGATATCACCCGACGGCAAGCTGGTCTCGAACTCCTCGCGTACCATCGTTTACAATAACGGGACCTTGGATATCTTGATCAGCACGGTCAAAGATACCGGATCCTTCACTTGTATCTCTTCTAACCCAGCCGGTGAAGCCCACCAAACCATCGAGCTTGTCATTATCAAGCTTCCGTACATCAGCAACAGCACCAATAACATCCAGGAGCCAGATCCGGGCTCGTCGGATATATCCACGTCCAGCAGAACTGGAGCCAACGGAAGTAACCACACAGCAGACTCGAAAGCGAGCTCAGATAAGCGTGTGGTGATCGCCGAGGCCACTTCATCCACAGCGCTCATTAAGTTTAACTTTCAAAGGAATATTCCTGGGATTCGCATGTTTCAGATCCAGTACAATGGCACCTATGATGACTCTCTTGTTTACAGGTAAGCTAATGCTGTTTATAGTTCAAAAAGTGTTTTTATTGACTGAAATCCTTAAGGATGATGACACATAATGTATAAGAGATGATATGATGATGATGAACTTTTTCAAGCGAGAAAGTAAAACACGAACCTGTGAGTTCAGCATCACGTGATACAAATACTTATGCCAGTAAAGTTCCTCATATTCAGAGTCGGTTTCTGCACATACGTTCTGAGCTCCCTTTTAAGAATATGCAAATCACCTGTGTGTCGTTCATCACCCTGGAAGTTACTTTATTTATTTATTTATTTATTTATTTATTGAAAGTGTCCAAGATGAGGTTTTTCAATAGCATTTGTTCATAACGTCGATATTATTAATGAATAAATAGGTCTCACGAGTGTATTTACAACCAAGACATAAATTTCAGCTTGTCATATTGCAGTTAGATCAAACTCTCAGAGACTGACCGTCACTCGACCTGAAATCACGCAAGAAAAATGCGCTTAGGTCGGAGACACGCCTCTGCTTTAAACAGACTCCGCCCCTGTGTGCGTAACTCTCGCGTCAATTTTGAACAGAGCTGAAGTCCGTACTTAGATCTGGGGTCTGAATAAAGATGTGTGTAGCTTTACTATTAAATCCGCACTACGTGAGTGTGACTCAACTCCGTATATGACCCGTGGTGTACGAACGTGGAAGAAAAAACAATAACCGCATCTCCTAATGTTTTCATTTGGTATTTAAATACAATTTAAACCTACAGTAAGTAATACGGTATAGTTTTTTAACTTATGCAGTAGATCGTATACATTTTGGCTACTATATTGACATATCACACACATTTCAAAAAGCAAGATGGCCGACATCCAGAGGTGGTGGCGATGATGATAGCGGCTGCTCCACGCCCACCTGATGCCACACTGATGACTTCCTGTTTTGTACAAAGGATTAGAACAGCACATGAGATGCCATTAGAATGAAATATAAATCACAACAAATTAAGAAAATTTTATTTCATTTAAAAAAAGGCATGTGAGGTGAAATATATTTGGATTTTAGTTTCAAGGATGTCCTTTATTTCAATCAACATTGGATTCACACCATTGTAAATAATACAATATAGAATAATAGACGTTCCCCTCGGCTAATTGTTATTTTTTGCTAACTGGGAAAAAAAAAACCCCCACTCCTCACTAATGGAGATTTCTGGACCTCGCTGTGTGGCTAGAAACGCTTATGCGAGTGTGCAACCGCAACTTTTAATTAGACAAAGGCCAATAATGGCAATTAACTTAATGAGTGCGGCTCATCTTCATTGTTAAGCGACTGACGGGTAATTGGACCCGAATTAGCTTTAACCTACGACAAGCTTGTTGTTCTTCCCTGTTAGATTTCGTACACGGCTTATAACTCCCCTGACCCGAAAAGTTTGGCTGTGCAGGAAATGAGCACCGCTGTTTAAGCTTACAAACCAAAAAAACATAAAAAAATAAAATAAAATAAAAAATAAAAAAAAGCTGCTGATGATAATAACGAACAACAACAGCAGCAGCAGCAGCAGCAGCAGCAATAATTGAGATGTAAGAAGAAAATGATATAATAAATGAAGCTCATGGAGATCACAGTGTGCTGTATTTCACACTAAATGCCATCTGTTGCTCATAAATAATAATATTAGTAATAAATGCTTTTTATTATAAAAGCCCAAGGACACTTCACGAGGTTGACACTTAACACACACAAAAAAAAACGCATACATATTCATTCACGCATGTGTTTTGCATTTCATCAAATAAGCAGAGATCTAATTAAAGAGTGAAAAAAATCAAACAGGAACATCCACAGTCTCAAAAATCTCAATAAACCAAGAGGAGCGCGAGTCTGCGGTGATATTTTATGGCTAAATGAAACGAATAGAGACGGAAAACAAGAAAACGCAACCTCAAACAATTACACGATCATGCCACCATTACTGATTATTTATTTATTTATTTATTTATTTATTTATTTATTTATCTAACTATTTATTTATTAGGCATGATTTTGATTTATTGTTTATTTTCTATATTTTTCATGCACTATTGTTCTATTCATTTATTTATTTTGTATGTTTGTATTTATTTATCGTATATATATATGATACATTTTTCTCGTTCATAATTCTATATATTATTTATTTTATTCATTATTATTGTATTTAGTATCCCTTTATTATTTTATTCATTGTGTATATATTTTTTATTTATATAAAATTTATTCTGTTTGTATTAAATTTATACATTTTTATTTTCACCATGCTAGTACAGTTTTTTAAAAAAAATTTATTTACCCCATGTATTTTGTGTTTTGTTTTGTTTTTTTGTTTGTTTGTTTTTTCTTTTTTCCCTTCAGTTAGTCATTTTTGTCAAATCCCACCCACTAGCTAGCAAACAGCCGCGGTGAAGGCCAGCACGTGCTCACGTTCTCCACGACACGACGAAACATCTACGTGTCTTTCCTCATCTACATACGCAAACTCACGGATGAGTCTGATTGGCAGACGAGTGAGAAACTCCGCCCCTCCCGTCTCACCTGGGACAGAACGAACGCTTTTAGCCATCCTGCACGCACGTACTGTTTTCAAAATCCAGCACCGTGATAAAAAATGGAACAATTACTGAAATCTAAAAAAGTAACGTCGGCTCACGGCTGCCGGTACGCCAATGATTCTTAATGAACGCAGTTTCTGCGTTTTCTTGTAAAAGTGGAGGATTTTCAGTCGCTGCATAGAGGGGGAAAAAAAAGCACATCATTCCGAGTCTTTAAGTGCTTTTCGGCGTGGCATGGGGCTGCTGATAATTGCATTGAGAGCGCCGTCTCTGAGTGCAATAACCATCAGCATGTCTGGAGGGGAAAAAAAAGCCCTCGATCACTTCCATTAGTGAACCAGAAAATGTTCTGCTGCTGAAATTCCTGAGCTGGTCTTCAGGATTCAGCGGTGATTTACTGAGAGGGTCAGAGAAGAAAGGGTAGATGATTTTAAACAAAACAACAACAACAAAAAAAACCCCCAATAAAACGTCATCTTTAATGAATATGTAGGTTTTAGATGAGGATAGTACTACAGCAATAAATCCCTGTCATTTCAAATAATTAAAAAAAATGTTTCATTTATTTTTGCAATAAGTGTTTTAGCGAGTTGCTAATGTGCAGTTAATGACCGCGCTCTCCTGTGATGGTTCGTACACACTCATCCCACTGTTCCTGATAAAATATCATTTATTTCTTGATATTTAAGTATGATAAATATTTTTGTTGGACTTGTGAGAAAGAATACGCTTAAACAGACATGGATATATCACTTTTTAGACAATAATCAAGATGAATCAAGATACTTTTACACAAAATATAATAATAATAATAATAATAATAATAATAATAATAATAATAATAATAAAATGAAGGGAACTCTCTGCTGGTCATGATTAATATAGTCATGACTAGTCACATTTTATTTATTTAATTATAATCGTAAATTATTCATTTATTTAGTACTTAATTCTTCTTCTTACACTTTATAACAGCACTATTTATTTAACTAAAGGTGCAGCAAGCCCCGCCTCCTCTCTCATTTCATTGGTTGGCACACTTAACCAATCCTGATTGTTTCTTTCCCTCTTAGCATTAGAATTAGTCATCCAATAGCAATTAAACAATCTAGAACAATGTTTTCAATAATAATAATAATTCTAATAATAATAATGATGTTTTTACTAACACTGTTATATCGTTAACTGTATACAGCGTTTAAATAAACGAAAAATACAACCAGGATGCTAATTTAGTAATGCAAGCTTGTAGCCTCCAGTTTAGCATCTCTAAATAATAACACGCTTTTGTCTCAGTAATCTGAATCCTGCCTATTGCATAACCCCGCCTCTGAAAGTTTAGGCCACGCCTCCTACCTTGTGAAAAGTCATTCATCTTCAAAATTTTGCTCCGTGACTGTTTTTATCTCATTCTTTTAAACCATGTGTTTAGCTGATTGATGCTAAACTGGGCTAAACATGCACGTCCTATATCGGTTAGCCACATTATTTATGCTGAAGGTAGTATAAAAGGAACACCGGGCGGAGTTTGTGCATAAATAAAAAAAATCATTTGAATCCTTCTGACTCCCTGAAAAGAGTCGTTTAAATAAAAGAGCGATTCGTTCCTGAATCGCTGATCATCAGAGCGATGATGAAGCAAAAATATCTACAGTATCTGCTGCACTGCTGCTGTTCAGAAGTGAAGGCTCCAGGATTAGACGGTACATACGAATCAATAACGGAGCTCAGGTTTCCGCTCCGAGTTCAGGAACTGGAATGCAAAGAAGGAGAACAGAGAGAGAACGAGAAAGAGAGGAGGCGAGCTGTCTGCAGGAGAGGGGAGGGTGGGGGGAGAGAGAGAGAGAGAGAGAGAGATGTGGAGGTTACTGTGATTAAAATCGGTTGAAAAGGATGTACGTAATCTGTCAGAAATCTCACTACAATTTAGTAAACACCTTCAGATGCTGCGTCTGTCGTAATATAGGTCACATGACTCTCAGATCTTTCTTCATCACAATGCATAAATTAGGAAAACAAAATCTCTGGTTAGCAGAGAAGCAGGAAAAAGTACTAAAAAAATGGAAAGAAGACACGTGTATGTAAATAAGTAAATAAACCCTGTAACAAATTTGTATTAATTCATTTATTATTAATTCGTTTCATTAATAAATTCAATAAATGTGTTCTTTTTTTTTGTAGATTATAGTAAATATAGGTCTGAAAGGGTTAAATTGTCTTGGTAGCTTTTTTTTTTGGCATCGTTTTTAGACCATATGGAAGTTTTTTTTGGACTTGAAATGATATTTGTGCTGAAGGTACTGAAGTGTTGGAAAGTATTTTGTGCCGAAAGAACGCTGTTTATTTGAAGACCTGGTTACATTTTTGCCACGGAGTTCACTGTGTTCAGTGTTTTATTTCTCACTGTGGGTGGGGCTTAACGGCACTTTACTCTCATTGGCTAGTGAGATTTGGATGGGCAGCTCCTTCAGTGGTGTGAATTTTGGAGAACGTTCTGGTTGCGGTTCTCTGTATAGTCTCAGTGTTTGTACTTTGTAGTGGAAATGACTTACTGAGTTAGTATATTCGTTTGTAATTGATAGTTGAGGTTTGGGTCTCGTACCACTATTTTTTATTTATTTATTTATTTTTTTTAGATGAGCTCTCAGGAGCGGCACGGAGTGTCATCCTTCTCCTCCTCCTCTCCTCCTTTCCTCTCTTCCTCCTTTCCTCTCCTCCTCCTCCTCTCCTCCTCCTCCTTTCCTCTCTTCCTCCTCCTTTCCTCTCTTCCTCCTTTCCTCTCCTCCTCCTCCTTTCCTCTCCTCCTCCTCTCCTCTTCCTCTCCTCTTCCTCCTCTCCTCCTCCTCTCCTCTTCCTCTCCTCTTCCTCCTCTCCTCCTCCTTTCCTCTCCTCCTCCTTTCCTCTCCTCCTTTCTTCCTTCTTTCCTTTCCTCCTCTCCTCCTCCTCCTTTCCTCTCCTCCCCCTCTCTTCCTTCTTTCCTCTCCTCCTCCTTTCCTCTCCTCCTTTCCTCTCCTCCTCCTCCTCCTCCCCTTTTCCTCCTCCTTTCCTCTCCTCCTCCTCCTCCTCCCCCTTTCCTCCTCCTCCTCTCCTCCTCCTTTCCTTTCCTCTCCTCCTCCTTTCTTCCTCTCCTCCTCCTCCTTTCCTCTCCTCTCCTCCTCCTCCCCCTTTCCTCCTCCTCTCCTCCTCTGGAGACTTGAGCTGTCGATCCAAAGCTCACTAGCCAATTAGAGTAAATCACTGTTAAGCCACGTCTCCTCCACGTCCCCATCATTTTCCAGCCATGTCCCTGTCACGGCTCCGCCACTTCTCCATCAGTTCCCAGCCACGTCTCCTTCACGTCTCCTTCACGTCCAGTCACGTCTCTCTCACTCACGTAATCTCTGTAGGAGAGAAGTGCAACAGCTGTAAATCTGCTCGAGTCTTGCCATACCTGCGTTGGTGTGCTATCGCTCCCCGAGCCTTTTTTCGCTTCACACACTGAACAATGGCATCACTTATCGAGCAGCCGCACACACATACACACACACATACACACATACACACACACACACACACACACACACACACACACACACACACACACACACACA
>JANDJT010000228.1:4092673-4122411 GCA_024331685.1 Stegophilus panzeri | reverse complement strand
TGAAAGGATGCCTGTGCATTCAGAACACACACACACACACACACACACACACACACACACACACACACTCACTCACTCACTCACTCACACTTTCAGTGGAATTGGATTTAGCCGCTAGCTAAGGAGTCGGGCTGAATGACTGGAGATTGTAAAGAAAAATGGGTTTGTGATTGGAGTGAAGTCAGTGAACAGCGTGCGGAAACGATTTCAGCGTTCAGTCGAGTCAGTGTTAATCGTCTGCTCTGATAATGAGACGTGAACGGAGCCGAGTTCTCAATTATTATTGTCAGAGTTAAACAAATGGTTAATCATGTCGCGGATCATGAACAAAAACCGGGAAAATAATGATATTTTATGATTTTCACACACACACGTCTATATTCTGTCTGCTTCGAGAGAAAAACAATCAACATATAACTCGCTAAAGAGCAACTTGAAACTTTTATCTGTTTATAGCTACTTCAGACATGTTGCTTCCTGTTCTCACTTACGCTATAGCAGCTATAAGCAGTCTGTCCCTCACGCAGTTTACACACTCACACACGCACGCTCACACACACACATACACACAGGGGAAACACTGTATAGTTTTATTTAAATGCAAGGTTTTACCTTAACTATCAACTTTTCAAAATTATTGGCACCCCTACTATTAAT
This sequence comes from Stegophilus panzeri, assembly GCA_024331685.1. Taxonomy (NCBI): domain Eukaryota; kingdom Metazoa; phylum Chordata; class Actinopteri; order Siluriformes; family Trichomycteridae; genus Stegophilus; species Stegophilus panzeri. The sequence goes on along the minus strand of JANDJT010000228.1, from coordinate 4,121,754 downwards.
AATTTCTAAGAGATCTAAGGTCTAAGAAGATTGTAAAGGAACTTTGTCCACTACTCGAGTGCAGAACATTTCCACAAATGTTTTATTCTCAGGGTTGTGCATGTGGACTTCCTGTTCATGGTTCTCGTGAATAGTTGCGGATGCCTGAGCATCCCTAAAGACCTTTTGTATATCGATTGTGCTTAATGATGAGTGCTTATAATGAACAGTGGACTTATTTATGTGTTTTCCAAACTCCAAGTGCTTGATTGTGTTGTTTTTCTTCTCCTCCACAAACAGAATGATTCCACCGACGAGCAAAAACTTCCTGGTGAACAACCTGGCGGCCGGGACTCAGTACGATCTCTGCGTCCTCGCCATCTACGACGACGCCATCACGTCCCTCACGGCCACGCGCGTCGTCGGCTGCGTTCAGTTCACCACCGAGTCCGAGTACCTCCGCTGCCACTTCATGCAGTCGCAGTTCCTCGGAGGAACCATGATCCTGATCATCGGCGGCATCATCGTCGCCTCCGTTCTGGTCTTCATCATCATCCTCATGATCCGTTACAAGGTGTGCATGAGCAGCGACCGCACTAAAGGAACTGACGCCACCACCAGGGTGCAGCCCGACGCCCCCGTCAGTCCCGTGGCCAATAAAGAGGGCGCCGTGGCTCCCGAGGGTGGCGACGACTGCCAGAAAAGCTCCGCCCCCGGATGCCTGGATTCCCTCACTCAGTCGCCAGAGACTTCTCTTCCTGATTGTTCCACGGAGACGTCCGTCGTGAGCCAGAGTTGGGACACGGGAGGATCTTCGGGGTCTATCAAGCCAAAACGGAGACCAGCACCGAAGCCGGAGGAGAAGACCGATCCGGTGCTCGGCGCCGAGACGCACAACACCAACCGCAACAACTCCAAAACACCACTCCTGCGTTCCGTTCCACCATCAGGCCCCGCCCCTTTGCTGCCTTCTCGCTTCAGGGACACACCCATCCTGAGGAGGGCGCCGCCTCGTCCCTGCGTATCGAAATATCTCACACTGCCGGCAGAGGGGACGCGAGCTGCACCGCGCAGGTACTCGCTAAACGAAGACTTTTCCAAACACCACTACTACGCCAGCAAGCCCGGGAACGCTCGGTGTAAGCGGAGTGTATCCATGAACGGAATGCTAGCCAGCGTGGAAAATTCGGATTTGGATAAAGGGGTGTATTCCAGTTCAGAGTGGATCCTAGAGAGCACGGTGTGAAAGACTAGCTAGTGTCCTACATCACGTGTGCGTGCATGTGTGTGTGTGTGCGTGCGTGCGTTTGTGTTACTGATTTTTAAAAATTCGTAAGAATTCTCACGATCCAGCTGGTGTGTAACGTTGACGGTTATTAGCGGTTAGTGCTCGTAGCTTTAAAATTTCACAGCACCATTTATAAAAATCCAACTTGTACTACGTACACGCCGTAGAATTCTTACGAATTGTGTGTGTGTGTGTGTGTGTGTGTGTGTGTGTGTGTGTGTGTACACATTTGCATGTGAGTTTTGCAATTTTTTTCCCTCTTGTTCTCAACACTTGTATTTTTTTTATTTTATTTGTTTTTTGTTTTTTGTTTTTTTTAGTTTTTTTTTTATTTTTATTTATTTTTTTTTATAAATATCCAACTTCTTTGAAAGCTCGTGGATAAACAGGACGCTCACCTGCCTTGAGGAAATTTCCTCATTCTGCTCATCGCGCTGACAAAAACAAACACGTCAGTGCCTTCTTATTAAAAAAAATTAAAAAAAGGAAAGAAAAGGAAAGAGCTCCAGCCGTTTGAGGACCGTATTTCTCCAGACTGAGGAATATTTCACGCAAAAAGCCTTTCTTAACCTTTCTTTAAAGGGAATAACATTTCCTGAATATGACAGAGAGACAGACAGACAGAGAGAGAGAGAGAAAAGTAGAAAAAAAACACGGTATTAAATACTCAAAAAGACTGGACCTGTTAGTAAAGTGATATTTTTTAAAGAGAAAAAAAAATAAAAACAAATCAAAGGGGTTTTTTCTTTTTTCTTTTCAGTGACATTGATATTGCCTTAATTTGAAGGCACGAAAGTAAAAAAGAAAGAAAAAAAAAAAAAAAGAAAAGAATAAGTGTACAGAAAGACAACATCTACTGTGTTGGTATGTTGTGTAAAATAAAATAAAAGAGATAAAAAGAAACGACTACATGACGTGTTTGTCAGTGGTGTTATAAAGGTGTTATAAACACACAAAAACAGTCCTGCTGAACCTGAAGACGAATAAAGCGAAGGGGAAAAAAAAAAAAAAGAGTAAGCAGTAAAAAAATCGAACATTGTACATTTGTGATTTTACGATGCGGTGCTTTTAGAACTCGCTCGTGAAATGTTTACAATTTCCAAACTTTCTAATTAACTAACATTTTTTTTTTTTTTTTTTTTTTTGTAAAATATTCGATTTGATGTTTCACCGTAAGAGTGTTTTAATATCTTCCTTTTTTCCAGTCAAATTGTTGTTTTTCTTTCTTCTTCTAAACTGAAAAAAACAAAAACAATCATGTGTGATGAGGAAAGAGGGCGGGGCTTCCACGGCATCGGTTAACATCAGAGTTTTCAGCCTAGCACGTAATTAGTACTTAACAATAAAAGTTTTATTTAATCACCATTTTACATTTAAGGTGGTCAAAATTGCCACCTTTTTTTTTTTTTTTTTCCCTCAAATAATTTTATTACTTTCAGATTTATGAATAATCCTTAATTAGTAAATATTACACATCGCTAACTTACACATGGTTTAATTAGAAATTAAAACGTCACTAAAGCGTGAGCCTGTGGGTCAATATAATGTTCAGTAACAACCTGTTTATAAGCAAGTAATACACTATCTAGCTTGTTATAATTGATAATACATTTCTTTATTCTATGACAATTTTTTATGTTACTTTATTATTTCATATTAAACCTGAACCTGAGTACAGCAGGACAGGAAGTGAGAATTCCTACTGACTTTTATTATTATTATTATTATTATTATTATTATTATTATTATTATTATATGCAGACTTGTATGAGATAATTAACGAGTAAACTACATATTACTTGCTTATAAATAGTTTATTACCAAATCTTAAATTAAAATGTTACTTCTGAGCATTTGATACGTTTAATTTTTGTCCATTATGTTTACTTTGCCAGGTTCTCACATGGGCCTGACTAATATATAAGTTCAATTATATAAGTTTTTATAATAAGTTTCCTTGTTTAATGATAATTTTAGGTTTAATTTATTGTTCAATGTTAAACCTGGTAAATTCAAAGGTAAATTCCTGAAATTGTTTATATATATATATATATATATATAAAATTTCCATATTATTACATTACTTGCAGATTCAGAAGCCATCTATAAAGGGGTCATATTTTGCTTTTTAAACATTTTTAAAAGTTCATTATTTTATTTATTGGATGTAATCTAACAGGTTAACATGCTTTAATGTACGTACTATACATTATTGCAGTACCTCTATTTTCAGGCTGCCTGAAATGCTCCTATCGAGTTCCGGGTTCTCCAAAGCCCCTCCTTCCGAAAAGCCCAGAATGCTCTGATTGGCCGGCTGACCCGTTGCGTTGTGATTGGCCAAAAACATCAAGCGTGTGTCGGAAATATAACGCCCTTTACCATAATCGCGAGCTTCAGCTTCCAAGGCTTCTAAAGCGATTCTAAGCTCCTAAGCAGCATGTCAGTTTTACTGTATGAGTTCGAGTCTGATTCAGAAGATGCGGTTGATCAAGCGGACCCAACTTTTCAAACACGACTCGAGCAGAACGTTTCACAGTGGTAAGTATTTATTTTATAACTCTCTCACCTTTCAGATACGATGTAAATTCTGACCCGCTGGCGGGACTAACTATGCTGTACACAGCTTCTGTGTGTATATAGGCACTCATGTGATATATCTTTGGAAAGCTAGGATTGTTGTGATTGGATTGATATAAACCGTTTCAAGATACAATCACAACAGCAGCTACGATCAACGTCTCTGTCAGACCACCAACATACAAACAAACACTTACAATACGGAAGAAACTTAGCAAACTTTAGCTAGCACGTTAGCAGAGGTCTACAACTGAGCCACAACACAGAACTCCACATTTGAACAGTCAGTAGCAGATACTTCATAAAATAATCATACATGCGTACATTCAGAAGTGCAAGATTGTCCGAGAAGCGTGGGTCCAAGCAAGTGTTCAGGTTGTACTGCTCAGGAACAGCGTTATCGATAAACACAAACCTCTGATTCCTGAATTCGTCCGTTTTCTGAAGGCTAAACACACAGCGTCTCCACGACACGGCGCCTGAATCCACTGAAGCCTCGCCTTCTCTCTTCATGGCTGCCTTTGAGCGGGATTATGCTGATGTTTCACATAGTGACGTAGACCTTTGCGGAAGTAATACCTGAACTTCGACTGAGGTGTTTTGGGCAGGTTTGGAGCAGTGTTCTCTGTTAGATTAAATCCCTTCAGGGAGACTATGAGCTTTGCGACTTTGCAGATCTTCTACATTACACACCCAGACAAAAGGAAAACATTAAAAAGCATCATATGACTCCTTTAATGGCTGTGTATTACTTGTATATAAATAGTTTATTAACAAACTTTATATTAAAACGTCAATTTTATGTCACTTTTAAATGTCACGAGCATTTTATACATTTATTTTCTTTAAAATCCAAAATGTTTAGTGAGTTTGTGGCAGTCGGTGAGGGACAGAACAGAGCGGAACGGAGTGATGCTAATCCGGTATGATGCTAATCCGGTATGAATGAGAGTGGCGTGAGGGGATTAAAGATTTTGCGTCGTGTGTAGACGATGTATCGATAATCCGCTGATTTTGGATTGCGATTGGACGGAGTAATCCTCGGCCTGTGGGAGATTTCTGATTCTGATTGATGTGTATTTAAAACACTATGCCCTGAAAATAAACAACACGCACATTACAGATCAGCACAGGAAAGTCCAGGGAGCTCATTGTGTCCGCGGTTTTTCTTCAGATCCAGAATCGACTCGGATTCCGGTTCAGTGAATCAGGAAATCAAATTTTTTGCGTCACGTCGCTCGCGCTATAGATCCGTAACGCCGTTTCTCAAAAGGCTTCTGTTCGGATTTTTTTTTAAAAAAGCGTCACGTGGATCTTTTCAGTCGCAGCAGCTCCATTTAGAGTCGCTTTTCCAGAACCGGATTAATCTTAAGCTCACGATAAGACGGGTTCACACTCACGAATCATCGCCGCTGTTGAATTTTAACAAGACGACGGAGATTAATCCGCGTCGGAGTCTTAAACGCCCGAGTGGGAATCTTGGAAACGTCTGGGAATGTTGCGGAGATATAACACGCGCTGTAACTTGCTTCACATATCTTCCATAACGTTATTTGTAACTTTAAACAGATAAAAAGTCTGTTAATCTTTACAAAATTTGTAAAGTGAATATAAGAGGAATAAAAGAAGTAGAGGTGAACAAAGCTGGAATAAATTGCCAGGGACGTGTTTATACAGTCACACACACACACACACACACACACACACACACACACACACACACACACACTGGCCTTGAGAGTTCACGACATTTCATTTAGCAGTTATCTGTTCATTTCTGCAACACGTCACCGCATCACACCGTGACCTTGACGTGTCCGAGCGTCCTTCAGCTGTTAATCTTCATAAATGCACTCTGTAACACTGTTCTAGAGGACCGTGTACTCTGAGTACTGCAAGCGTTATATTCCGAACACACTCTGGGAATAAGAACAGGAAAATCTACAAAGCAGGAGTGTTTACGGATCGTGATCGGTCACGTTAAAATATATATAAATCTTCTTAAACGTTAACCATGTTTGGAAACAAATAATAATAATAATAATAAATAAAAAGCTAAAAAAAAAAAAAAAAAAGGTCATAGAAAAGATATTAACTGTGCTATAGCAACAACCAAAGAAAACAAATTCTACAGCAATAATAATCATAACACGCTCACGTTCAATGTATAACAAAATATTAACAAAGAAATTTGACATAAATACATAAACTAGTGCTAGAAAATAAACCATTATAGATATTTCTACAAAATAAGAAATATTTGCTGTAATCTGGCCTTAATCCAAGACATGGACGTCCTTATGAGATTATTATAGGAGGTAAATGAAGGGTTATAAACCTGCAGCCTCAGTTTTCAGTGCTGTTAAATGAGCTGCCTGCGTTCCGGCTTTATAATCTCTACACAGACTGGTTATGAAGCTTCAAAACAGGTGTTACAGGTGCAGTAAACATCCATCACGTCCGACAGCACGACTATCAGACTCCTCCATGGGTCTGGATCCTTTTTAAACCATCTCCGTGACATGAAATGCTCATTAATGCGTATAAAATGTTATTCAGCGCTTACGAATGCGCTATGAAGTCCATTTTTAGCGCAGTATACGTGACTGTTTATTCGATAATATCCCTCATGTTAAGTTGGCTTGATATGTTCTTGTTGTATGGGAACGCTTTGTTCAGTGCTTATGCGTGTGTTAGGAAGGCCTCACGAAGGCTTATTCATCATTGAACCCGAACGTGAGAGCAGCCTCGTATACACGCGTGAAACCTAATATCGGTGCTTCAGCACCAAAAAAACAACAACAACAACAACAAAAGTACAGAAGCATAATGCTGAATACAAATGAAGCAAGGCAAAGACACGCACACACACACACATAGCAGAAAAAACATGTTAACACAAATGATAGAGAATGAGGTCTGGCTGATGGACAAATGAGCGAGTGAGGATAAAATCTGCCTCTGATGTGTGTGTGTGTGTGTGTGTGTGTGTGTGTGTGTGAGAGAGAGAGAGAGAGAGAGAGAAATTAGAGAGAAAGTGCTGTGATTGCCGGCCATCTGGATTCCCTGAAGAGAAAAATATCTAAAATATGCACGGAGACAAAAATCACACATACACACTGTCTCATTTACAACAGTGCATTGAAATACACACACACACACACACACACACACACACACACACACACACATACAACCAGCAGCATTGCACATGTCAGAGATCATGGACGGTTAAAGTAAAGTGTGTACACAGTTTAACACATTAGCATAAAGCACATGAAAGCATATAGCTATTCACACACTCATTTACATCTTTGGGGAATTTGGCATAATCAGTCCACCTCCTGCTATGTTTTTAGGACGTGGGAGGAAACAGGAGACCCAGGAGGAATCTCTGGTCCTAACTCTGCTTCAGCGAAGCTCTGTTGCACGCTTTACTGAAAAAAAAATGAAGGTTAAATTCAGAGCGATATTTCATCAAACCCCTCTGGACAAATTGCGGATCAAAGTATGACGGCTTTCTGAAAGTCTGTGCCACACGTCAGCGAAGAAGGCCAATTCACACCGACTCGTCTCGTCCAGACCTTGTCCAATTACATTTTAACAAGCGTTTCAATCCACGATCATTAGAGACGAGTCAAACTCGAGCTCCTGTGCCATGCTGGCCTTGATTTACGCTTTTTCCCCAGAGACGTAGCTAGAAACGAGGTAAGGCAAGCGTGGGGCTTTCGAATTGTGATGGACCTCCAAAAGGCAAAATCCATGAAAATGTCAAATCTCAAAGTGTAGAACTCCTCCAGAACCTTCCCATGGGTAATGTACAATGCTAACCCAGGAAGCACTCTAAAGTTAGCACATGGGACACAAGTTTATTTTGAATCGTCACACTTTTCATAACAGAACGTACTTGTGCGGAAGAAGAAGAGGTCGCCGTGGTTTGTAGTGGAGGCTCTATCGGAGCTATTAGCTTGATCTATACGATCAGCCAACTTGCTCTAGCTCTAAATCTAATATGTAGAATATAACATTAATGCTTTCAAACAGCTATCCCCATTGTATTAAGGATTTTGTGGATTTTTTTTTTGAAGCTTTATAAAGATGTCTGCGGAACACATTCATGACAACGACGAGGAAAAAATGACCAGGAGGACCTCTTGCATTTCTTTTGAATCACCTCTTGGTTCGATTGTTTAAATTTTTTTTTATAAACTTAGTGTGCTTAAACTGTGCACTTTATTTCAAATCCTAATCTACAAATATGTCATGATAGTGTTTGTACACCAGCAGGAAATAACTTGTATAACAGTAAATGTAACTAAAAACGGATAGAAAGTGTTATTCAATAACACATTTAAAACTGTAATTGTTTGCAAATCACTGTCATAAATGAAGAGTAAAAACTTTAGGATGTGCTGATTAGAGAAAAAGAATCAACTTTGCGTCAGTCCATAATCACACCTCCCCGACGTGGATTACTTTCCTATAACGGTATGCCCCCAACATGCTTTACTCCTTACTTACAAAGCTAATATTGCTCTCAAAACATAAAACTGAAATCTCCAGAAATGTAAATTCACCACCTCTTAACCGACAATCGAAGGCTGGAATTGTGAAATCAGATGGTTTGTGGTGAAAGAAGCACACTCGGCCTCTTCTTCATCACATGACGTTTAAGATAATCTCGAAGAGAGCTGAATTTGACGAAAATGGCCTGTTGTGGTAGTCGCGCTGTGTCTGTCAGGAACATCGAGAAGATCGATGGGAAGATATTACTCATGCTCCGAGCGCATTAGTACACGAGTGTGTCCTAGCGGCTCGATATGTTCAGTACTGTTTACAGATTCCCTCGCTTACAGTCTACATTCGATCAAATTTAGCAAATGAATATTAATACACATTTCACAGGGAATAGTGATACAATTACACCTATAATCCATGCATGACTCTTTATCATCCATCAATTACTAACTAACATTCAGTCGGGTCCCGAAGTCAAACAGCAATTTTTTTCCCTCGATTGTCAGTTTACATTTGATATTTTATGTATGGGAAGGCAGACGCTTCCAAAAGTTATGTGCAGAACAAGTAATAGTAAAAAAATAATTCTTGTTAATGAATGAATATGTAATGATTAAAATACTATAGAGTGTGGTGTTATAGGAAAATAATCCATGATGGGTGGTATAATGAAGCAGAGTTGATTAGCACTACGTCCCACAGTGTTTTATAAGGGTCATATGACAGTGATTTGCCAACAATGAAATTTTTAAAAATGTGTGAAAGCATGGTACGTCTCATCTGTCTATAGAAATACTGTCTAGTTCATGCTTTTGTTTTCTCTAGGTTGGATTTTTGTCATGCTTTTGCTCTCTGGTTGTTCCAGTAGCTACATTAACAAGCTCCAGTTAGTCCAGTATGCAGCAGCCAGAGTCCTTACTAGAACCAAATTTGATCATATCACCACTTCATTATAAAATACTACTAATGATACTACTGTACTAAGTACTGAATGGTCTCGCACCACAGTAACTGAGTGAACTTTTGGTCTATTATGTTCCGCCATGCCTGCTTCGATTAAAAGGTGCAGGCTCTTTGTTGGTACCTAGGATAATGAAGTCTACAGCAGGGAGGCAGAGCTTTCTCTTAAAAAGCCCCACAGTTATGAAACAGACTTCCAATTAGGGACTCAGTGTTTAAGTCTAGACTGAAAACCTATATGTTTAGTAGGGCCTTTTGTTAGGTAAAGGCACAGATTGGAAGGGTTCTTAATGAGTCTTTATTGATCACATATACATTACAGAACAGTGAAATTCTTTTCGTCACATACCCCAGAATGTTAGGAAGTTGGGGTGTCGGAGCGCAGGGTCAGCCATGATACAGCGCCCCCTGAAGCAGAGACGGTTAAGGGCCTTGCTTAAGAGTCCAACAGTGGCAGATTGGCAGTGCTGGGGCTTGAACCCCCGCCCTTCTGATCAGTAACCCAGAGCCTTAACCGGCAAGTCACCACTGCCCCATACTGTTCATGGGTATATAGTGTTCTGGTAGAGAGGGATTAGTAATGCTGTCGACCCCCCAACCACTCTCGAGCACTCACTCAGGTTTGTTGATATTGGAGTGTCCTAGCTTCATGTCCCAGGGCGCCTTCATATCTGTGTTACCTTCTGGCTCTCTCTTTTAGTTATGCTGGGCTCCATGCTTGCACTCTGCACACAGTGTACATCTTCTTAAACCATTACATTACAAGAGCATACCTAATAATCCCCCCTCCCTGAGAATTACAGGCTGCTGCTGAGGATGGCCCCACATGGCAAGCCTGATGGTTGCTGCAAATGGTACCACACGAAAACCCTGACGACGGCAGTGGATGGTCTCACTTGAATAGCTTAAAGGTTACACTTACTCACAGATTATGCTCAAGTCTCCTTCACTATTCATTCAATAACTTCACTTGGACACTATACACTTAATGCTAAAACCTCTAATGAAATAAAAAATGACTCTCAAGATTTCTTCCTCATGTCATCTCAGGGAGCTTGTTATTGCTATCATCTCCTCTGGCTTGCTCCTCTGGGATCCAAATCTAAATCTATATCCGGATTTCTTTAAAGCTGCTTTGTGGCAATGTCCATTGCTGAAAGTACTATATAAATAGAATAGAATTTAATAGAAGGTCCTTTGTTAACGGCAAACGATTGTAGGTGAAGTCTTCACTCTTTCAGGCGGCGAGCACTGGAATAAAAACACCACGCTAAAGGATTTGCTGTGACTAATTAGACACGTCGAATGTGTTCATGCAGTGTTGATGCAATGTGGCATGTTCGGGCTATAATTTTATCATATATCATCACACTACAGTGTGACATGCCCTTCTGCCTCATAGAACTTTCTCAACTTATTATTCAGGACTACATGAGGAACAGAATAATAGAACAAAGATGTATATGAAGCTATCATACAGTATATTATAGCCATTATTATTATTATTATTATTATTATCATACACTTTATTTATAGGCACCTTACTTGACACTCAAGGACACCTTACAAACGCAATAATGTTACATGTGCTTTGAATGATAAAGTACTGATAAAGAAGACACCTAAATTTTTTAACCTGTTTAGAAACAGACACTGGAAAATGATCAGTATTCACAGAGGAACATTTTGATTTGGCCAGATTGGTTTTTGAACCAACAAGAAGAATTTCAATTTTACTGCTGTTAAGTTTAAGAAGATTTGATGCAAACCGCTCTTTAATCTCAGCTAAAAGATCTGTGAGGATAGATGGAGGAAAAGTAGAGGTAGGTTTGGAAGACAGGTAAAGTTGCGTGTCATCAGCATAGAGGTGGAATCGAATGCCAAATTTCCTAAAAATATTACCAAGGGGTAAAAGATAATAATGAATAAAAGACGGCCCAAAACGGAGCCCTGTGGAACACCAGTCTTAACGTACGAAGGCTTTGAACTACACTACTTCAGCCCTACAATCTGAGTACGACTCGTAAAATAAGATTGAAACCAAGTCAAGAGGATAGCCATGATTCCAATAGACTCCAGTCTGTCTAACAGAATGCTCTGCGAGATAGTGTCAAATGCTGCACTCAAATTGAGCAGAATAAGTATAGATAAACGTCCTGAGTCAGCAGCTGACAGTAAGTCATTACAGATCTTAACTATTGCAGCCTCAACACTATGGTATGGACAAAAACCAGATTGAAATTGCTCATACAAACTATTATCAGAAAGATGATCCCGGACCTGGGCTGCAACAACCCTTTCCAGTATTTTAGAAAGAAACAGTAGATTTGAAATGGGGCGAAAATGATCAAAATTACTTGAATCAGCCCCCAGTTTCTTAAGTATAGGAGTTATCACAGCGGTTTTAAGTGAAGATGGAACAATAGCAGAAACAAGCGAAGAATGTATAATATCAGTGATTAAAGAAGAAAGAGAAGATAAGTAGGCTTTAACTAATACATTGGAATAGGATCCAATTGACAAGTGGTAGATTTAGATTTTTGAGTAATACAGACTGCGTCCTCCATGCTTGGAAGTTTGAAAGTGGAAAGAGTAGAATTTAGGGGTTGATCAGAACAAGAATTGAAATGACAACCATCTAAATTATGACTAATGCATTCGTTGTCAAACAATATCTCTCAAACCAGTCTTCATCATCCTCCATATTCTGTGACTAAAATGGGCTAAAGCCACCTGAGACAAAGTGGGTCAATATACAGTGTGTAGAAAGTTAATAATTGGTGTCTGAAACACATAACATACAATACTTATACAGTTCCTATACTGTTCCAGTACTGTTCCTATTCTGAAATTGATCTGATACTGTTTCAAAACTATTTTGATACTGATCTTATACTGAGATACCAATCGTGTAATGATCCACTATGAATCCATTCCTGTTCCAATTCTGATCTGCTACTGGTCACGTTCTTTTCCGATACTCACCTGATAGTGATTCGATACTGATCTTGTACTGATGCTGATCCTATACTGATATTGATCAGATACTGTCCTGAAAGTGAGCAATGCTGATCCTATACTGTTCCTTTACTAATCCTATACTGTTCCTATACTGAGCATATACTGTTCTGATGCTGTTCCTTTACTTATCTTTTACTGTTCCTAAACTGATCCTTTACTGATCTTATACTTTTCCTATACTAATCTTTTACTAATCCCATACTGATCCTTTACTGTTCCTATACTGATCTTTTACTGATCCTATACTGATCCTTTACTGTTCCTTTACTGATCTTTTACTGATCCTATACTGATCCTTTACTGTTGTGATGGTGTTTCTTTACTGTTCCTATATTGATCCTTTACTGTTCCTGCACTGATCATTTACTGATCTTATACTGTTCCTATACTGATCTTTTACTAATCCTATACCGTACCTATACTGATCCTTACTGTTCCTATACTGATCTTACACTGTTCCTATACTGATTCTTTATTAATCCTAAACTGTACCTATACTGATCCTTTACTGATCTTATACTGTTCTGATGTTGTTTCTTTACTGTTCCTATACTGATCCTTTACTGTTCCTATACTGATCTTATAGTGTTTCTATACTGATCTTTTACTGTTCCTGCACTGATCCTTTACTGATCTTATACTGTTCCTATACTGATCTTTTACTAATCCTATACTGTACCTATACTGATCCTTTACTGTACCTATACTGATCTTATACTGTACCTATACTGATCCTTTACTGTTCCTATACTGATCCTTTACTAATCCTATACTGTACCTATACTGATCCTTTACTGTACCTATACTGATCCTTTACTGCACCTATACTGATCTTATACTGTACCTATACTGATCCTTTACTGTACCTATACTGATCCTTTACTGTTCCTATACTGATCCTTTACTAATCCTATACTGTACCTATACTGATCCTTTACTGCACCTATACTGATCTTATACTGTACCTATACTGATCCTTTACTAATCCTATACTGTACCTATACTGATCCTTTACTGTTCCTATACTGATCCTTTACTAATCCTATACTGTTCCTATACTGATCCTTACTGTTCCTATTCTGATCTTACACTGTTCCTATACTGATTCTTTATTAATCCTAAACTGTACCTATACTGTTCCTTTACTGTTCTTATACTGTTCCTATACTCATGCTTGTTCAATACTGATCCAATAATAATCCTACACTGTTATGATACTGATCCAATACCTATCCGATACTGTTTTGATATTAATCATATACTCCTCCTATACTGATCTTATCCTGTTCTTACACTGAATCAATATTGTTGTGATACCGATCCTATCCTGATCTTATATTAGCCTGCTACTGAGCTTATATTCTTCCTATACTGATCAGAAGCTGTTCCTGAGCCCTTTACTGAACATATATTTTTGTATATATTTTCAAAAGATACGGAATGGATCAGTTTTAAATAATGGATTTTGAAAATGATAATGATCAAGCAGTTGTCATAGTTCTTCAGTCACACACTCAAATGTTTGCACTGACGGTAGTTTTCAAATGAGTGTTAAACAGTTTTGAGCAACTATTCCCACTGTATCATTTATTCCCATGCATTATTCTCATAGCTCCCAAAATAAAATAAAAAATGAACCATGTTATTAAATACCAGTCTGAAAAACGTAAGCTTTAGAAACCTGGCCTAAAGCAATCACAGACTATAATCAGTGCTAATGAATTATTTCAATAGCTGGTCTTTGAACACATGAGATTCGATCTTATTTGCACACAGAATTATATAAAACAGGCAGTAGGAAGAGGGTGTTGCATTGCTGCATCCTTTCCGTGTCAGTATTAGTGTCAAAATTGATCAACTTTGTCGATAATCCCTTCAGATTGAACGCCTAATAATTGCCATTCTTTGCTGCCAGGCATAATGTGTCTGAGAGAGCTCAATTTGACACAGATGGGAATTTCTTTGACTGGCAAGAGATGCATCTTTCATCTGATGACATTTTCCATGACAAATATAAAAAAATATACCAGAAGGAATCACATTAGAAAATGTTTTACTGAGTTTGGGCAATAAATTGCTGTGTTACTTGGCCACTAATGAGCCACAAAGAATTCGGGCAGGCCTTAACCCAAATGTCAACTCAAGCCTATGTCTTATATAGCACACTTATGGAGTACTGAATAATGGAGATGGCTCAAATTGAACTCTAATGTTTCATGCTAAACAGCATGCAGTGCCTTATTAAACTGAACCAGAAGTGCCTCTACAACTACCCTTTTAAAACCTAGAATCTTCCCCAAAATCCCAAAGCGTTTGAGCATTTAGGCAAAATTAATGTGCAAAGTCAAAAGCAGTGTATGGTATTCAACCCTTCATTGAATACTTCAGATCTGTCCTCTATCCTTCACCTTTCCAACTCCCTCATCATCATATACAGTGCTGTGAAAAGTATTTGCCCCCATCCTGATTTCTTCTGGTATATCTCATGCTAAGCTACTAAGTTTTAGATCTTCAAACGAAATACAACATAAAATAAAGGCAACCTGAGTAAACACACAAAAATAGTTATCCAACACCTATCACCTGTGTAAAAAACTAATTGCACCCTTAAAATTAAAATCTGGTTGTGCCACCTTTAGCAGCAATAACTGCAACCAAACGCTTCCAATAACTGGAGATCAGTCTTTCACTTACTTCTAGGACTAGAACTTACTCCTAGGCTTTGGATCATTGTATTGCTGCATAATCCAGTTGCGCTTGAGTTTCAACTTACGGACTGAAGACCGGACATCATCCTTTAGGATTTTCTGGTAGAGAGTAGAATTCATGTTTTCCTCAATTACTGCAAGTTGCCCAGGTCCTGAAGCACTGAATTCAATCACAGCCACAGCCTTGTTCACTGCCCCTAGCTGAGATAGTGAACCATATGAACCATTCTTCACCATATGCTAGTCCATTTGTATCTAAGGCTGCTTCAGTTTCTTCAGCTTGTCATACTTCTACTACTTCATCTTCTCCCATGCTAAATACTTCTTTGCTGACCCCCAACACAGTAGATCCTT
The DNA here is from genome assembly GCA_024331685.1 of Stegophilus panzeri. Lineage (NCBI taxonomy): Eukaryota > Metazoa > Chordata > Actinopteri > Siluriformes > Trichomycteridae > Stegophilus > Stegophilus panzeri. Next base: position 4,106,349 of record JANDJT010000228.1, on the reverse strand, counting down.
TGACACTGGCCACTGTCATGTTGCAGTTCACCTTACCACTGGCTCCTGATGGCCACATTGCTAGCTGTTTGTCTACCTGGTTGCTTATGGTCAACCTTGTTCATTAGCATTTGCTAGACATCTCCTCCCGCCTCTGCATCTGTTTCTCCTCTAGCTCAAGCTTCTCCATTTGACATCTTTGCTGGCTCACAGTTAATGAATGATGTTGGTCTTTTGGTGTCCTAGGCCACTTCATTTCTTCCCACAGTGGTTTCTGCTTTGTTGACCACAATCACACACCCCTTCACCACTGGTCTCTATCATCAGGTCACTGACCTTACGCCATAAAAGACTACCATATATGATTAACATTAATAACATCTCCTTTTTTAGAGTTCTCCATAATGTTCTTCATTATCCCACAGTTCCTGGTCCACCCACTCAGTAAGTCTCACTGAAACTTTGCATGCATATCTTAATTTGTTGGTGAAGTCTTGGTTAGATTTGCACAGCACTCCTAAACTGCTCTCTTATGTTTGTCTTCGGAGTTCTGTAGTCTAAAGGTCTTCCTTGTTCTTAGTGATTTTGTGACCTGCTTTTTTGACCGGTAGTGTTTGGTAGTGTCTGCTGGTTTTATGAGAATGTCTGGTTGTAAACCAGATGCCTTTTTTAAGACTCCCAAATAAAATAAATTCATACTAGCTTCCTACTACCTCTGGCTTTCTGTTCTATCACACTCAGTTACACATCCCTAAAGCGAAGCTATAACGACGGAAATCTGTTACTAAATCTGTTTAAATGAAGCACTTATGCACAGTTTACTGCTAATATAGCAAAAATAATAGCCAACTTCAGAGCCATATTTCGTTTAACAGCTCTGTAAATGGTAGACCAAGTAGTGTGGATCAATGTCTTCTGTTTGGAGAATGATGAAAGCCTACGCTTTGTATTGTGCTAAGTCATTGTTGTTCGTGATAAAAGAAACACGCTCGGCCTCTTCCTCAGCACAAACACATGACCCGTCTGAGCTGATTTCTCACTTATTCCTGCCATCGATCTCAGGCTTTCTGAGCCTGAGTCTGATGCTCATCAGATACAGAAGCCTTTCCTGACATTTAAGGTTATCTGTAAGAGAGATGAATTTGATGAAAAGGGCCTGTTGTGGTAGTCACACTGTGTCTGTCAGGAACGTCGAGAAGATCGATGGGAAGCCGTTACTCATGCGCCGAGCACATTAGTACACGAGTGTGTCCTAGCGGCTCGACATGTACAGTACTGTTTACGGATTCCCTCGCTTACAGTTTGGATAATTGATGCTGCAAATCTATATTCGATTCAATTTACCAAATGAATATTAATACACGTTTCACAGGGAATTGTGATAAAATTACACCTATAATTCAGCTTGAAGTCCTGAGTATTAAAGAACCCTGGATTCTGGCATTTACCTTGGAAATTTCTATTTCAAATCAGTTAAACAGTAATGAACTCCAGTTCAAATGAACTTGCTTAAATCTAATTTGACCCTGTTTACATTGCTAAGTGGCAAATCATGGGGTCAACTCTTTCGATTTTGCTATCACCGTAACACTAATGAGCTGAACGAAACTGAATATAATCAAATATATAACAAGGAAAAGCTGTAACGTCACTGTTCAGTCTTTCTAAAATTTGCCATTAATTACTTATGAGGTTGTTTTAATCCTAATCACAGCAATAATTGTTTATTTGCCCAGTAAAAACAAATGAAGCTGGTGAAGTTTGTTAAGGATTAACAAACTAGTTCTAGACTGGTGCCGTTTAGGCGTTGTAAATCTAAATACAAGGGTTCTATGCTGAGAGTGGTTGCATTTTACTCTTAAATGTGTAAAAGGCTTGATGTTTTAGTGCACAATTAGCAAATATGGAACATGAGGTTGATTAGCATCCAGTGTAATGTTGTTAAAACTTTAAATATAACCAAATACTTGTCAGTGAAAGAAATTTAAACTAGAACTGTCAATTACAAAGAATTATATGCAAGTCATTGAAGGTGGATTTTTGCTTCAAGGGGCGGGATCTCGAATAAATAAATCTCGAATAAAGAAACCGGTCCTGGTCTTGGTTATGATGCAACGTTAAACGGCGCTATGCTATAACCTAGTTTCAGTGCTGAGATATGAGCAGCCGCTCTGCTGTAACCCAGTTTTAGCACTAAGGCATGAATCTTTCTGCGCTGAGATACGAATCTGAACATAGAAACTGAATGGTATTGTGGTGCAGAATGTAATTTCTGTTACAGAACAATCAGATAAATGAGAAATAAATCAGACCGATGAACAGAAATGAGATCACGGATCAGGCGAGTGCATCGTCTCGGTATTGTCGCACAAATCATAGTTATGAATCCAAGAATTTCAACCGAGGGTCAACACAAAGGCAGTGGAGATGTGCCTTACGGCGAGGTACGTCTGGGAGAAATAACAATTTCGGACAATCGTTTGAAAGATTTTTCCGAAATCTTGTCGACTTTCAAACATTAACAGTAAACATATCAGAACTCAGCTATAACGTTTATTTATTTATTTTATTTTTTTACCATCGCTTTGCTACATTGTTATCTGGAACTTAACAACTTTAAAGAACAATTTACTGTACAATCCCACTTCACAATCACGTCATGTCAGTATATCCCTGAATATACTGTATATATAAAATCTGAGCTTCTGGATTAGCGTATTTAATATGAATACACTAATCTACATTCCTATTCTTATTCGGAAGCTTATTATAGAGGAATTTCTCAAAAACTCTTGTTAGATCTGAAAACTATGTTTATAACGGCACATTTGGCATTTTCCTGATTAGAAATAAATGAAATTCCAATAAACTGTTCTGTAAACGTCTTTCTCTCTAAGGAGTGGGTTTTTTTAAAAAAATTTTTTTATATATATATATATAGTGAAATGAACAATTTAATCATTTTAATTTAGCATCATCCAAAGACTAGATTTCTTTTGGTTTTATAATGCATGCAAATGCATGCATATTTAATTAGACGGAGCCTCATTTGCATAAATACATGCGACATTTTCTGAAAAAGTTCCAGTACAACTTGAAAATCAGGAATCTACTTATAAAGATTGTTTGTGATATTTATTGTTTAAAAAATAATAATAATAAGTGTCTTGCCTTAGGAAGAACCATGAAACGAAGAACAATGGAAGCTAAAAAACAAGCTTGACAAAACACTATAGATTTTAATAATTCCTTACTCGACGGACATAACTAATAAATAATCACGTCTCGGTAAGATAAGGACGAGGACCGAGCGTATCCGTAGAGGAACGGCGTCTTCTTTTGAATAAATGATGAGGTTTGACGGTTTAGAGAGAATTTTTTTTATTTTTTTTTTAGATGAAGTTTTGAGACGTTTTGGTCGAGCTAGCACTTTTCAATGCATTAAATAAAGACGTACAGGTACACATTATGCAAATGCAGCACTTTCACAGGGTTCAAAGCACTCTCCGCCAGGAAAAGGAGCTCCAGAAGAGCCATTACACCGAACATAATGGCTCTCCGCTGCTCTTTCCAAGCCAACAAAGAGGTTTCTGCTTACATGTCAATGGTACTGTAATGCTAAGTTTGGGGGCGGGGGGAGAACATAAGCAAAAGTTAGAATTTATGTCAAAGTTTTACTTTTCATCACATACCTTTTGAACTGGGAAGTAAAAAAAATGAGTAGTTCATGCATTACGGAGAGAGAATTGAGAATTTTACATATGAATGGGTTTGAATGAAAGTGCTAGTGATATAAAAAGGAAGAACAGAAAATTGCAGTCGGGTCAAAACGTCTGAGGAGCACTTCCAAGAACTGTTTTATTTCATCAGCTTCGGTTTTCCGATGTGTTTGACGATCTGGGAAATTCATCCGATTCCTGTCAGAAGTCAGAACTTTAAATGTGATTTTCTACCATTTTTTTTTTTTCCAAAAAAAAAAAAAACAACAACCAGGATTGAAAATGCTAGAACTTTCCTAGAACTATATATATATATATATATATATATATTGAATACACACGTTTCCCATTATTTTTGATGGAAATCCTCCTTCACAGCTCCAGGGTTCCAGGGTTTCGATCTTCAGCTGGGTTAATGACCGTTTGGAGTTTTTCATGTTTTTCCGTGTCCGTGTGGGTTCCTCCAGGTTTCCCTGGTTTCCTTCCACCTCCAAAAACATACCAGTTGGTCCGTTTACTGAAGATCGACGTATTTATCTATCTATCTATCTATCTATCTATCTATCATGTCCGTTAGATTAAGCAATAAAAGCACACTTGGACAATTGGATGGCTTTTTAAAAATCCGTGTAGAAAGCAGAACAGATCCGAATCCAATGCTGGAAGCTGCAGAGTAAATAACGATCAATAGTCAATCAGGAAGAATAAGAACTTGACCAAAAGCTGTCGACATTCACTATACATGACTATATTCTGTATATCAGTGTACAGTATGTTCATTTATTCAGTTATTGTATGGAATATGAGTAAATCTTTCCATTTCAGTGAACACCGAGCTTGTCTTCGCCGTTAACCGTTTGGCGTGGTATCTAAAATGAAATCCCTCGTTCCTGTTTCTCAGATCAAACACATTTACTTTCTGGTTAAAATCCAGCGGAAGCAGCAGTAGAAGCGATGCCGTCGAGCTAATATTTGACCGTTTTGGTTCCGTCATCGGGACAGATCTCATCTCCGAGCTTCAATTAAAAACCTGACACTTTATTTAATCGTTTCTGCTCACGTCAGCTTTATATTCACACACAGGAAATGAATCTGGCAAAAAGGGGCAGAAGTCCAGGACCACCGACTGATTTCATATTAAAGTCATATTTCTCAGACGAGATCCCATTCCTTATAAATATAATCAACGCTGTTAGAGACTAATCCGAATAGAGCATTTTATTTGGAGTCAGGTCCATAAGGTCCAGGAGTCAGGTCCACATCTACTGAAAAAAAAACAACAACCCCCCAAACAAACCCTGATTTATTTCATTATTGATCAAAAATTAGCAAGTAATGTACTAATATAAATCCAGTACTGCGGTCAATAGAGACCCATGACCTCATTTCCCTTGTCTTACTTACCTGTTTCTACCCGTCTTTTTTTTTTTTTTTTTTTTTAATATATTTTTTTATTTTTAATACATGTCATAATATTAGATAAACAACAACAAACAATCAGTTTTGAAATTTCAATATTTAAGAGTCGATATTTTGTTTGAAATGAACGATATTAATATCAACAGAATAATTAAACAAACAAAAAAATCCCTGTTTACTAAATTATATTTTCATTATATTTCAAATTCCCTTACATTTTAAAATATTAAAACATATCTACGCACAATCCCTTGTGAAATTTGAATGTTTCACTATTAAATAGTTGCTTGTGTTTATTTCAGTTGAAATATTTAAATATCAGACGAAACAACCCAGAACAGTTCGTTTGAATGTTTTAACATGTTAATATTTAACGGCTGACGTTTTATTAAAGAGTTCATCGAATTTCATGCGGATTCCATACAGAACGTACCTCATGACCGCGTATTAACACGTTTCGTCAGACGCTGCGCAGCTTTAAACAGAACGAAAGCAAAAAAAAAAACAAAAAAAAAAAAAAAAAACACATATGCAGCTTTTAATTTGAGCTATATTTTAACTTGGTTATTGTTAATCAGATGTTCAGACACTTGTATATGCACGTGTATCACGTCCCGAGCGTGTGAACAGAGTGAAATGTATACAGACTCTGTAGGAAGTGATACCCAAAACTCACTGCACATGTTCCGAATTTAGATTTATTGATCCTCAGAACCAGGATCCGCAGTTCAGGTTTCTTTTACAGTAAGTCGTTTTCTTGAAATAGTCGTCATGAGGAAATCACAAAATATACAAATATTACATGTAATACTTTATAAAGTGCTTTATAGTGCAATTTAGCATCATTAATACAACAACAAGAGGCAATAATGACGACCAACAGCACACATTACTGAAGTGTTGATTCATTTTCTCTAACACTTGCTCCGACAGTAGCGCAGCCACAAATCATATATACACGCTATCGTTTCTATAGTAACAGCTCGTTCAATCCATTAATCCGATAATGAACGGATTAAAAGCCACATGTAATCGATTATCGGCACGTAAGGAGATGTTTATGTGACATTAACGGAAGGAGTCTCCGGTGTCAGTGCTTTGTAAAAGTCTTCGACATCTTCAGGACGGACGAGTTTGTATTTTTTTCGTCTTATTAACTTGAAGACGGAGAAAAACTAGAGGCTGGTGAGGGGACGACTGCTTATTTATAGCTGCTATAACGTAAGCGAGAACAGGAAATGTCTTGTTAAATGTAACCATATACGGATCAAAACTAACGACGTTTCATTCTTCGTGAATAACGTTGTGTGATTGTTGGGAAATTGCTGTGGTGTAAGAGAAATATAATATGAACGAATTCCTATATTTATATTTATATCGGTCACTGTAGACTTTATTGGTTGAAACCAAACGCGAATGACGTTGTTAGCATGACTTGTTAATGAGTTGATTATTTGCGTAGTTAAATGTTATATTAAACGATATGAAAAGGAAAGCAGCAAATAAGTAAGGAATAAAACACAAATAAAAGACTCCTGCGTCCTGCTTTAATTGGAAAATGATCAGTGGCAGGGTACGGTGATGCGACGTGTGCTAACTCCGAGCGCCATCGCAGTAAGTTCCACCATCTCGGAACTGTGGCGATCGTATGTTAACTTATTTATTTATTTATTTATTTATTTAACATTAAAATCAATTCTATCATATAGCAAAGGCTTGTTTACCCACTTCATAAAGCTGTGTTTTAAGATTAGACTGCGATTAGCTAAAGCTAAGCTGCTTTAAATATTCTTCCACGAGTTATCTGTAAACATGGACGTTAATAATTAATAACGTGGACGTTATCTTAAAAACGGGATGCATATTTAATAAGCTGTAACGTAACACTATTAAATAAATAAACATCTCGGACACGGCGTTGTCCTTTTCTTCCTGATGATCCGAGTGGAACAGGAAGAAGATGCTAATTAATTCAGCTCCGAGCTCGTTACTTATTCATGCGTGTTACAGCAGTTAATGCTGAGCGCCTCCGTACCTTCGTCTCCTTCACTTTCAATTAACCCAAATCCTTGATTTTTCTCGTCCCTGGATTTTGTCTGACATGTGAATATTATCTCAGGTGCCACTCACTTCTTCATCTCTAGCCCAGGAGACGTGGCGGAAGTGAAAATATGAAATATGAAAGTGCAGAAAAAAGTCTCACCAGATCCGGCTCTGCGTTTTTATTAACGACGTAACCTGGGCTTAAAATACGAATGCTGAGCGTTACAGGAAGTCGGTCTGTGAGCTTCAGTAAGACAGAAATAAATAATAAATCAAACTCAGGAAGTGATTAGAGGATGCAGTTATCTAAACGTTTAATACGGTAGATTAATAAAGCCAAACCTGTTCATTAAATGTGTCAAAAACACTGAAGGACACTGAGATGAGAATTTAACGGCACACCACGTTTGGACCTGTAGGTGGCGACGAGCCGGGTCCATACGTGACCTGAGACGTTTAAATCTTAAGACAAAAAAACACACCTGCTTACATTAGCGAGAAACGTCAACGCCAAAATAACGTAAATTCTTTCCACTCTGTCCTGAGAATGTCGCTACAGCTTTACCTCTGACACTGGAGACTCCTTCCGTAAACGTCAACTAAACATACTGCGATAAAACGTCTTATCTGATCTAAAACGATGACCCGTTGTTTTTGTCTTAAAACAATGGCGCTCTGCCCGCATCCGTCATCGCCAGTTCTCGTCGGGGAAGGAGTTTTTGCAGCCGAGAAGCGACTCGAATGTCACAGAAAGCAACGGCTGTTCTACAAGTTAGCTTACTAACAGCATTCGCTTCATCCCCGTTCTAATCTCGGGTGTAACTGGTAATGCGTAATCATGTTTTTGTTCGCTAACATCGTTTATCACACTTGGCACGTAAATAAGGCCTAGCGCTCCGATGATAGATTAAGGGTGCTAAAGAGAAAATGATCATTACTCAAGGCTCGGCTGGCGGAAATTCACCTCGTCTAAATAACGGATACTAATAAGCGTCTAGCGCGTGCTAGTTTTACACGGTGTCGTTATTATAATGAGCGTGAGCGGTTCATAGCTAAAGATACGGCTACGGGGGTCGCTGATTGACCGCTAACCGTTCAGGACAGACAGGTAGAAAAATGGAAGCCGTATTCATCGTGAAGGGAAATGACGCTCGGTTAACGTGACGGCAACTTCACACACACACACACATACAGAGGTCATCGACTGCTGTGTAACATGAGACAGAAATGGCGGAAAAGGTCATGTGACCTCAGAGCACTCCTCGGTGACTATGCTCTTTCATTAGTGACCCGATCGGTCCTCCTTTGTTCAGCTCGTTTCATTCCGGATTCAATTAAACGCCGAACACGCTCTCTCAGCGTCGTTCTCGTAACCCCCGTGTTCATTATATCGAGCTCAAACCTCCAGACTCATTACACGCTCATTTCTTTATTTTATTTTCAAAGAATCTGACTCCTGAGCGTCATCGTATACATAATCAAGATTAATTCAAATAGATTTGAAGTAATACAGAGGAAAACACAGACTAGTAGATGTCGTGGAATTAGGAAGCTAGTAAAAGTAGTGATGTTCCTCAGTATGCACTTCCTTTTCGTGGAAAGTGGCCACAGAGTGTACGAAATCTTTTGCACGCTTTTCTGGCCACAAGCTTCAGAATCTTAAAGGCCGCAGTGTGTGGTGCTGTTATAGGAAAATAATCAACGACAGGGTGGTGTGATGACGCGGAGTCACTGTCACCCCGCTGATGTTGATGTCTATACATTGTATTCCTCTTACACCACTGCAGTTCGCCAATGATTATCATGGTTTACTTAGAACGAGTGAAAGATTGTTTACTTAGAATTAAAGAATGGCATTTTTTTTTTTATCTGTTTCTAGTTACATTTGACGTTGTGGAATGTCCATGAAGCAGGTTGGATCCTGTTACCAAAATGAGATTAGATGTGATTGGTTTACTGACATGTCAGTCAAATAACCCACTTGGTAAGACTTTAATTGTTTAATTGTTAATTAATTACAATATATTTATATTCATTGTAACAGCCGTACATAGTATGTAAAAGATACGTAAAAATGGTTTGAAAAATCTTTGTTAATAGGCTGTATTAAAGGTAAATAATTTGGGATAAAAAAAACCCAACAAACTATTTACTGCTTTGTTAAATATAATATATTATATATAATTTTATGTAAACTTTAACTCAAGCTTATGACCCAAATATTCAGGTTTTATATAAATATTCCATTTTAGTCTTAATTGTATGAATATGAAATCAATTAACCCAATTATATGTTTGTTTTTAACCTTCTAAATCTAAATATAAGCACATTTAACGAATGTAAGTGTATTTCAAATGATATATATTAATTATTCATTAGTTAATCATTAAAGCATCATTAAACTTTGAGTAATAAAGAACGTTATACTTGTGTTAAAATCGGTTTATTACCGAACCTTAGTTAAACTAGCGAGCTAACCTAACCTAGCAAGCGAAAGCTAATCTAGTGGTTGAAAGCTAACGCTAGCATGTGTAGCTACTGTGTAACTCTGCAATTGTGTGGTTTTGTGCTGCATGGATCTTGGTTTCGTTTTTTGCGCGTTGTCGTCGTCGGAGTCTCAGACAGAGAGTGCTCAGTAGAATGTTAAGCCACGCCCCCCAGGATTTATAAACTGCCTGTGTGGAAACCGAGCATGAAGCTTAATATTTTCCCGATGAGTGAACTGAAGTTATTTTTAGCAGTTGTAGTTATCTTTAGCGGTTCTGGCCTCCGTGTTGAATTAACACCCGCAGTCACTTTGCCCCCAGTGCTATTTTTTTCCTCTGCGATTCCAAACTCCAATCCGAAACCTGGTCTCGGATTAGAAACGGAGTCATGTCCGCACCGTCCTTGCTGTTACAGAGCCCGACTCGGCTGCTCGATGCGGCCTGATGTAAATGCGTGTGATTTGTCAGAGGTTTGATAAACTGCAGTGACGGTCAGCGTGGCTTTGGCTCGGATCCCGGTCGAGCCACCGCCGAAGTTCATCACTTATCGTGAGCCGAACGACGTCGGGGACACTGAACAGCAGCGAGAGGGACAGATGGGGAAAGCTTGCTGACTCGTAAAAGTTCTGTAGCGTTCTGTTCTGTCATAACGTGCCTGGAGTGTAATTCTGATCCACCTGCTTTTCTGCACGGGAAACTGAAAAAACGCCCAAAAAACGGATAAGAATACGAAGTGATAGAAAGACAGTTTTCGGGATGAATGATGGTCAGGGTGTTACAGCACATCACTGAGAGTCTGATTCCTCTTATACCTCATCAAAAAAACGCGTAAACTCCTCTGTCCTGAAGATGTCGGAAAACTTCCAGTTACAGCTTTATCTCTGACACTGTGGACTCCTTCCATAAATGCTAAATAAATCACAGAAAACTCCACCACATCAGTGATTCCACAAGTTGTTTATTTTTGAATAAAAAACTTGTTTATGCGGAGCGGAGTGAACGAGCTGTTGCTATAGAAACGATAGCGCATTAGAACGAAATGAATATTTAATATTAACATAAACCTGTGATTTGCAGCCGCACTACTGTCAGAGCTGCTGCTATAGAGAACTAATCAACACCTTCTGACCAATCACGATCCAGTTAGCTATACGCATACACACACATCAGGTTATATACGTGTGTATACGTATAGACTTGCACATTAGATTCCATATAATTGCCGAAGTGAAGCTGGAATTTGTCGATATAGCATATTGGATCCCTCGCGCACGTCAGCGCTCACGTCTCGACGCTTAACACGTGATCGCTTCGGGGGAAAACGGACACGCAACACCTCAGCATATTAAAAAAGGAAAGTGCATATTTAAGTCTCTTCGGTTTATGATCGCGCTTCCATGCAGTGATTTTTAGGAGTCTTAATTCAGCCTGAGGTGACGTGGAGAGAGGAACAGATCCGATTTAACTCACACTGAGAGCTTTTACTACGAGCTGGACCTACAAAAAAAAAAAAAAACCAACCCTCAATTATCACAGACATTAGACGTGTTGTGATCACAGCAGGGGAAACACTGTGCTTATTTTCTACAAAAATCATGTACTACACTTAATGCATTTTTTATTTTTATAATTTGTGCTACATATTTATTTCTTCTTTCTTACCCTTACCCAATTTACCGTGTCCTCGGCTGTAGAGTATCAGCGTGTAGAGCGTGTTAGTTACCATTTTGCTTTTTATGGTGTGCTTTATTTGAACTTTATTTGTTTTATTTCCTCTAGTTTCTATTTTTACTTTCAGCCACATGGTCATGTATGAAATACAACACAAATAAAAAGGTTTAGACCTCTGGTGACCAAAAATTTATTTATATTTTAAGCATTATATCTTTAGTTTATTTTCATTACTTATTTACTTTATAGTCACTTTAGCATTATTATTATTATTATTATTATTTTTTAGAGTTATTTATTTTTTGCATTTTTATTGCATTTAAAACACAATTTCTCTATTTTCTGATTTCTCACTTTTGAGGAATTTTATTTCTGTGTATTTATTTATGTAAAGCACTTTAACAACATTTTATTGTATAAACTGTGCTAAACAGTATTTTTATTTATTTATTTTTTTTTTATTCGAATTGACTTATCATCCTGTTTAATTTTCTAGCATGAATAATTTTATGGAGGGTTTTGTTTTTTTTTGTTTTTTCCCTGAGCTTTATTTCCCCACTTGACCCAATTCATCATTACTATTTTATCTTATTTATTTATTTATTTATTTCATGGTCACTTTATTACAATTTTTTTTTTATTTTTTTTTTTTTATAATTTCTGCTTTTTTTTATAATTTCTTTCCTTCTTCAGATTTTTTCTTTGCCTTTTTTTTTTTTCTTTGTAAATCACACTGCGCTCCATTCTTACGTATGAAAATAAGCTATAAATAAAGTTTATTATCATTATCGTGATGATTATCACTCCTTATTGACCCATCCCTCTGATTTTAACTCTGTTTACTCTTCTGCTGAGCGTGATAAATACAGCTGGGGTTTAAATCTCTCTCTAGAGGACACGGTGGAAAAAAAACAACACTCTTACATCTTAATAGAAACACTTTCTTTTTCAACGTGATAACGTCATATAATAATTAGATTTCTGAATAATTGCAAAAGCACTGTTTAAATACTGACATATATAAATATATATATATATATATATATATATAATATAGTAATAATGTACAGTGCCCTCCTCTAAGATTGTCACCCTTGGTAAATATGAGCAAAGAAGGCTGTGAAATGGTCTCAGATCCCTTGCCGTGTATTCTCCAACCTCATCAGGCATTATAGGAGAAGACTCAGAGCTGTTATCTCGGCAAAGGGAGCTAGCACAAAGTACTGACTAAAAGGGTGCCAATAATTGTTGCACACCTATATTTAACAAAGATTTATTTTTGGATAAACCTGTATTGTGTTTGCAATGGTCTGATATCTGTGAGAGCAGAGTATTTTTGTGATTTTTTTTTTTTTTAAACAAAAGATCAAAAGATTTAAACAATAAAGAGAATTTTTCACAGCTTTCTTTGCTCATATTTATCATATAAGGGTGCCAATATTAGTGGAGGGCAGAGCATCTTGTGCAGGATGGAGAGAATGATAGAATACATATATAAATATATTTATCAATACATGTTAAATCAATAAGTATGATTGATTGGTGAATGTATTTAGTTATGAAATGATTGATTTGTGTGTTTATTAAAGGACGTGTTGGATATAGTATGATTTCATATTTAGACAGTTAACGATGGTGTCATGTAAAGGAGGCAAGTGCAGGTTAGGGCGTTTAATCTAAAAATAACAAGTCCAAAGGGTAATGCAAGAAACCACAACGATAAACAGGGAAGGGTCATACGATCAGGCAGACGGGTCAAACGGGCAAGGCAGAGAATCGAGGTCAGTGGAGTAAACACAGCGAAAAGCAGAATATCAGAACAGTAAATAAGGCTTGGGAACGACAGAGACGATATCGACGGAGTGTAACACTTCACTCACACAGTGTGGGAACGGTCTCGATACAGGAGCGGTATACAGCGATGGTGAACGTGGGTGCGAGTTTGGGAGTTTGTAGTTCGTGGTGCATTCTGGGAAATGGAGTCGCAGGTTGGCTGTGATATGACAGATGGATTATTAAATCTTTTTATCCTCCATATTTTAAAAATAAAATAATAATGTTTTAAATAATAAAAACAATAATAATAATAACCTTAAATGCAGTCAAAAAGATTTTAAAAAGCAACAATGTAATGTCTGAAATATTATTATTATTATTATTATTATTATTATTATTATTATTATTATTATTTCTAAAATGTTCTGTGTTGTTGTTTTGCTGAGTTTTAGAGGCTGTAATCATATCTCCAAGGATCCTGTCGTAGTGGAGGCCGAGCGGTTTGTGTTAGTGTGTGTGTGTGTGTTAGTGTGTGTGTGTGTGTTAGTGTGTGTGTTAGTGTGTGTTAGTGTGTGTTAGTGT
>JANDJT010000228.1:4020715-4035911 GCA_024331685.1 Stegophilus panzeri | reverse complement strand
TTAATTCCATTTGTGTTTACTTCGAGTATGACTTTAATCGGATTAAGGTCATCAATAATCTCTGTTTACATGCTAGTCTCTTAATCAGAGTATCGTCTTAATCGAGTTAATATCGGATTATTGTTGTCCGTGTAGATGTCATTTCTTTTGCAGCAGTTATGCTAATCCAGAATCCACAACCGTTCATATTGAGGAACTTTACATATATGTACACATATGTATGTTACATTAAGATAACAGGACATTTAGTATTCGAGTATGCAAAACAAACTACTAAAACATTTTAATTAAGCATTTAATGAAATGCTAAAAAAAAAAAAGAGAGATAATTATCATTATTAAATTCAATGTAACTAAGAGAAAAAAACTGAAAAGACTTCTTAATTATTTTAATTACTGATAGTTTTTCTTAATGACTGTACTTATTCTGTTCTTTATAAAACGGGACATCGTCCTGTCAGAGCTGAATGAGTAGTTAATGTTAACGTCAGCTCATTATGTTAGCTGAGTTTTTAAATCTCTTAAAATTTACATCCCATAATGATTAGTAGCATGCCTCTTGCATTCTACACAACCTTCCTTTTTTTTTTTTTTAGAAAGTGATTAGAAAGTGATCTCCTGGGACGTCCGGTATATTAACCCGGCGACACACGTACGAGTCGTCCCCCTGAAAGCGTTTCCTCTGCGAACAATTTATGGCGGGTTTTAATCATTTCCACTGAGATTCTTCAGTGTGCTCTGTCGAGCCTCTTTCAGCACCTTTTATTTAATTAAATCTTTTCCACTTTATTTTAGTGCCGACGCTGCATTCTAGCAAATTCCCTGGAAGTCTAAAGTGAATACGGACGTGCTGAAAATCTGCAATAAATAAATAAATAAATAAATAAATTAATAACCCTCTGGTTCCGTATTGTACGATTCTGACTGGTTAAGGTTAGAAAGAGGGGCGGAGCTTCTGCTTCTATCTTTAATTAAAACTTAATTTCTATTAAAATACAGCTAGTACATTTTAACATCTGTGTAACTGGTCGTGCTTTCTGGGTGGGAGGGGCATACTCTCTCTCGCCTGTCAATCACAGCAACACTAGCCAATTGTGGGCATCTCTGAGCTCATGTATGTGGAAGAGGGTAGATAGCACTTTGGCCTGCATAGCTTTTATAACCCCCAAATTAATTATTTATGTCCCGAAGTGTTTTATTCCCCTTATACAATATGAATTTACCAAATATGACAATTTTTTTTTTAAATATTTGTAAATGGTTATGCATAGTATATTGATTCTTGCCCCTTTTTCAATATTATGGATTATTTTGTGTACATTTAAGACATATAATCCTAATTAAGTCCACTCTAGTTTCTAAAGGGGGGTGAATACTTATGCACGGTACTGTAGATAAGGCTTCACATGCATTATGAACAGAATGATTTCGTTCAGGACAAAATTTGCCAAGAGATTCTAAACAATTCTGTTAAGATTATAAGGTAAAACCTTATCGACAGTATCTAACATAAGTATTCACCCCCCTGGAGAAGTGAAATGGCAGTAAGACTACCGTCATTTCCCCGAAAGTGCTTCCTCTGCTCTGGTGTTTAGAGTTATTATTCTTTATGTATTTCATTGTATTGTATACTGTGTATTTATATCCTTATGTTTATTTATATTTTCACTTCATCGTTTATTTGATGCTATTAAATAATTTTTCAGCATTTGATATTTAGTTGAGTGTACAGCACTTTAAGCTACCACATGTACGATATAAATACACATAAGTTAAATAAATGAAATAGATATTAGAGAGATAAAATATATATATAAAAGAAAAATAACAATAATGAAACTACTACTACTACTACTAATAATAATAATAATAATAATAACAATAATATTATCCACATTCCTAGTACCGAGTTCTCATTGAGTCCAGCGTCTTCCTGAAGCACAGTAATTCGATTTCAGATTTGATTAGATGGTTCTCCGCACCAGTTCTAGCAGCAGGAAGTTGATTGAAGGTATCGATGAGACAGCGCTGATGCTGGACTTCCTGTAAGTAACAAGAGGAGATCGTGCCATACCGATAGTCCATAAAATTACATTTGCCATGCTTTTTAAATAAACATTACCCAGTACCCGGTTACTAATTAGGTCCACAGACCGCAGACAGTTCTGAGTGGGCGTGTCCATATATAGAAGTCATTATACCAGTCGTTTCTATAGTAACAGCTCATTTGCACTGGACGCTCGACGTAAACGGAGAAACAGATCGATGTTTACGGAAGGAGTCTCCAGTGTCAGAGGTAGAAAAAAAAGAGAGGTCGGTGAAGGAACGGGTGTTTATACGGTAGCTGCGATAACGTAAATGAGAACAAGCCCAAGTGCAAATTCATCTGTCCTGAAGATGTCAGATAAAAAGTACATGGTGTAAGAGGAATAAAACACCTGGAGACGTGCTGTTATATTCTGAAGGAAAATAATCCCCTTCAGGGTGGTAACTGTAACTCCGCTTCATCACTCAGTGGACTGGAACATTTTAAATCCCACAGTCGGTACAGGAGAAGAAACACAGACGTGCAGTAACTCTCTCCATCCAGCCGCGCCTCTGCAGGATTTTCTTGAACCTGTAGCTCCATCCTCAGCAGAGACATGTTTGTTTGGAGATTAGCGGCTAATAACACATGTTCGAATAATGCAGCCCTGTGTGTAAACAACGGCATGAAAACGTAGTCGCATGTGGGAGGCAGAGATAAGGAGTTTACAGCAATACAAATTCACTAATCTCTCTAATTCATGCCTCTTGACTCTCAGTTTTGACTTCCAGCACCTGAGTGGTGGAGAAGCGAGGAAATAAAAATGTCAGAAGGTTCGCGTGGGGTTTGGAGAGAGAAAATAGTGTGAGTGGAATGTCTTTGAATACACACACACACACACACACACACACACACACACAAAAAGACCTATAAAAGAAATACAGCTAGGTTGACAGTTTAATTTATCTAGATTTTAATTACAGTGCAACAACAATCGTTTTTACATAAAAATCAGGCTCAGAATATTCACCATCTTATACCACAGCACTTTACTAACAATCACAATATGTGCTTATTGAATGTGCTTTTTATCCACTTATAGTTACATTTAATGCTCGTGAAACAGGTTAGTTCCTGTTTTCATTTACATTATAGCAGTAATAAACAGTCGTTCCATCATAAGTCGCGAAGAAGCGTAAACTCCTCTGTCCTGAAGATGTCGGACCACGTAAAGTTTACAACTTCACTGGAGACATGGGCAGAGAGAGAGCGACAGACAGAGAGACAGGGAGACACGGGTGTAGAGAGAGAGAGAGAGAGAGAGAGACAGAGACAGACAGAGAGACAGACAGAGAGATGGGGAGACATGGGAAGAGAGAGAGAGCGAGAGAGAGAGACAGACAGAGAGACAGGGAGACACAGGCAGAGAGAGAGACAGACAGAGAGACGGGGAGACATGGGAAGAGAGAGAGACAGACAGAGACGAGGAGACACGGGAAGAGAGAGAGAGAGACAGACAGAGAGATGGGGAGACACAGGCAGAGAGAGAGAGACAGACAGAGGGACAGGGAGACCCAGGTAGAGAGAGAGAGAGACAGACAGACAGAGAGACGGGAGACACAGGCAGAGAGAGAGACAGACAGAGGGACAGGGAGACCCAGGTAGAGAGAGAGAGAGAGAGAGAGAGAGAGAGAGAGACAGACAGAGAGACGGGAGACACGGGCAGAGAGAGAAAGAGAGAGAGAGAGAGAGACCGACAGAGAGACGGGGAGACAGAGAGGGCAGACTGTACCCTACACTGCACTGAACCAGGCGTGGAGGACGAACCACACTTCCTCACTGAGAGCAGCAAATACACCGCCATTAGAGACACATATTACACTCACAGGGCAAATTCTACCTGAATTCCTCCAGACAGGTAACAGAGACAAACTCTCCTGTCTTTCAGGAGAGAAGACAGACTATATTCAGCTGGCAGCTCAGTACGTGTCCCCCTGAGACACGGACTCTTCATTACCATTAACACAGTACAGCTCTACTGAAACAGATTCTCTCATTTAAATTGACCTTCTCCGTCTCTTAACCTTTCCTCTCTTTTTTCTCTCATTAGTTTACAATCTTTTCTTTTCTTTTTGTATATGTGCCCACAAACGTTTATTTTATTAATCTGTTTATTTTAATGCTTTAAATGTGTTCAAATATACTAAACCTGTATTAATCGATGCTTTCGCAACATTGTGGAATAACGGTCATGCCAATAAAGCTCATTTGAATTTGCGAGAGAAAGAGAGAGAGAGAGAGAGAGAGAGAGAGAGAGAGAGAGTGAGAGAGAGAGAGGGAGATGAGATCCTGCCAGCTACTGAACTCTAACAGGATTTGTGTGATGAGAGATTAAACGTGTTGAAGGATGAATTAAATTTCAATTAAAGCGACATAAAATGAGCGAGTCAGAGCACGCCGTCCCCGCCAGCCCCTAATCACACCGTCTCCACTCATCTGTCCATCTGTCCGTCCAAACTTTTATCCATCCATCAACCTGTCCATCCAACCATCTCTTTATCCATCATCCATCCATCATCCCTCGATCCACCCATCAATCCATCCATCCTGTTTTCTCAAACGAGCCCTTATGTACTGTATATGTCACATGTTTGGTTGTTGAACTGCTCAGCCTTAAACTTGTCTAATCAAATCTAAAACCTTTAAGGGTTCTTCGGAGGATCCATCAAGGTTCTATGCAGAACTCTACAACAGAGTGATTCTTTATTAGAAAAAAAAAAAAAAAATCCCAAAAGAGCCTTTTTGGGAAAATAAGAACCTGTAATTACTCGAGGAACTTTTTGAAGAACCCTTTTATCTAAGAGTACTTCAAGAGAACTTACTGTACTGGGATCATCATCATCATTATGCAGTTTTCCTTAACCTTGA
The DNA here is from genome assembly GCA_024331685.1 of Stegophilus panzeri. NCBI lineage: Eukaryota > Metazoa > Chordata > Actinopteri > Siluriformes > Trichomycteridae > Stegophilus > Stegophilus panzeri. The sequence goes on along the minus strand of JANDJT010000228.1, from coordinate 4,030,957 downwards.
AAAGCGTTGTTTATTGTTGTTGTTGTTGTTGTTGTTTTTCACAGAGCCCTGGAAGCCCTGATTCTAACTTCATACCAAATACAACAAAAGTCTCACTTGCTATAACACCTAAGCATGTTGTGTGAGACCGAGCTGAGATAACGAATCCACAAGTTGTTGGCAGCTAAAACCTAGAATAAAAATAATAATAATAAAATAAAAGCGGGTCTGTGAGCTCAAGCGCCAGCTGGCTGCAGTCATCTATTGTTTGTTTCTCTCCAGCAGATTTTGGAGCGGTAACAGATTTGCGTGATCCGGAGGAGATCGCTCTGCCAAATGTTTCTCAAGCTCAGACTTAAGTCTATATCACACTAACAATATCTCCTACGGGCAACACGAATAAATAAACGAGCCTCGAGGACCGGAAAGCAGAACGCTGTAGCAAGGCCGTGACCACACTGATTAATACGGACACGGGACAATAGCAAGCGCAGTTTGTTTGTTTGTTTGTTTGTTTGTTTGTTTGTTTGTTTTCAAAGCGATTTTAATTTCTTAATATAAAGCTGTAGAACTGGACAGAATGTTCGGAGTGTGTTGGATGTGAAATCTACACACGTACGCATCTGTAAACGCATCATAGCGTCTTAACGTTTATTTCGTATTTTATTATTTGTTCTTTCGAAGTGAAATTGTAATTATATTAACGACCTTTTTTTTTTTTTTTTTTTTTTACAGGAAGTTTAACGTTAATGAAAAGCTTTATGAATACTGAGTACAGTATTTTAAATATTGTTTTAATTGAACGCAGCATTTTGCTTTGTTTTAACTGAGCACATGCACTACGTTTATATTAATGAGATTTCGATCATTTTTATCGAAATATACATTTTACCGACCTTCAAACAACCTATTTTATTTTTTTTTAAATTAACAAATAACAAAACAAACAAACATTTGCTAATGTACAGTTGTCAAGACAGAATATGACCTGCGAACTTGTTAGTAAATTACCCTAGTAAATCTTTACCCTAGCTACTTTTCTTCCTAGCAAACTAGCATGCTGGTTAGCTAGGTAGCTAATATTAATATAAAACCCAACTTGCATCACACAGTAACGCCTCGGGTTGTTTAAATACAGTTCAATTCCTTAAGAGTCCTCCGTCACATCGCCCGATCGAGCGAACATCCATCATTCCTGACGTTAATCAGCAGTACTTTCTTATCAAATTCAACACATTTTCAAGACTCTGAGCTGAAAAAGAGTGTAAAATTATCCTCCACTGAAATCAGAGGCAATAAAATCTTCTTTCTGGTGCTGATCAAGGAGTCCAGCTGTTTTTCCAGCTGCTTTTGTTTGTTCTGAATCCATTTTTTCTTGTAAAATAAATAAATAAATAAATAAATAAATAAATGTCATTTTACAAGAAAGATAGAAAATCACTCTGATGTAGGGTTTGACATCGAACCTGCAAATGTTCCTCCAGAAGGACAAACAGGAAGTGAGATATATATATATATATATATGTGTGTGTGTGTGTGTGTATGTATATGTCTTTATCCAATCTTCATAAGTGTATTGTTAAAATCACGAACGAACGTAGAGAAGCGATAAAACGAAAGGAAAACCAATCTGTTTATCTGAGACGCTTCTAACTCGTTCTTATTTCCAGAAGAGATTAAGCTCAGCATTTGTGCTATGTTACGTTTCGCTATTGCTTTTTTTTTTTTTCTTCCCCCCCCCACACAAAGTGACTGTTTTCATTCAGACCTCCATCTGTCACTGTGTAAAGAGTAAAAACGAATATAAACAGAACAGAATGAAGTGTTCACAGCAACACCGGCCATCTGCGAGCGTCCGTGATCCGGCGTCTGTACGCGGACGAGGACCGATAACGCTTCTTCCACCGCGGAGAAACGGGTCCAAAATACATGTGGACCAAGTGCGAAAAAAAAAAAAAAAAAAAAAAAAAAAACCTTCAGATTATTAGAGTCAGCGATGGAACGGCGAAATATTAAAAGGGCAATATTCGTGCTCACGCTTAAAGGTGTCTGTCAAGCTGGATGTGATTAGCTGAACGCCCGTCTTCATCAGAGCGAATCCTCGAAGCACTAGGGAGCGTTTATGGATGAAGAAGAAACGAGCAAAAATCACTTACTTTTACAAAATCATCTTTTATAAAACTAATTAGCTAATTAGCCTGAGGCTGTACAATTCGGCGCTTTCTGTATAAGACGAGTCAGCGCAGTCTTATAATAATAATAATAATAATAATAATAATAATAATAATAATAATAATAACGGCTCCTGATAATATTCTCTGATGATAACGGCCTCTCAAATCTCCACATCTCTCGATATAGGACCAGCGAGGACAGCTCATTTGAATCGTGCCGGCCTCCTCCCGCGATTGGAGTGGCGTATGAAACACCGAATCGCTGCGAGAGCGCGCGAGAGGAGTGATGGAGGATCAGGGGTCGCTAATTTGAAAAGCCGTTCAGCCTCAGAACAAAGAAATGTCCTCTCGCTGTCCTCTGTCTCTCTATATGATCATATTAGAGATGATAAAGCTCCGGCGCTCGCCGCTAAATTGATTCGGCCTCGGTTCACTTTCCAGCTTCGCCGCGTTTTCAGAAAAAAAAAAAATAAATAAATAAATAAATTCGCAGGCCGAGAATCAATTGCGTCTGGTACAGTGAGAGCGAGACGACAAGAAGCCGATAATCACAGCAGCGATATTACTCGCAGGACCATTTCTCTAAAGGGCAAAAGGTCGTTCATTTAGACGACCTCACTTTGACCGCATCTGCTTTTATTGTGTGATTGGTAAATGTTTCAAGTGAACACTGAGAATTACTAAGCACGCGCGCACACACACACACACACACACACACACACACACTGGTGTAAAGCCTGAGAACTATCTTCAATTCATCAATGAGTCTTTTAATAATTCAAGTTTATAACGTACTTTTTATCCGTTGATAGTTACATTTAATGTAGAAAGATCCCTTTTGTGTGTGGATGATGTCAGGAGGGTTTCGGGTCTCAGAACAGATTTAATGGCTGAATTTGTGTCTTTTCAAGTAAAGAAACCGAGCTTTGGTTTCTTTTTGACTCATCCACATAGATCAGGTGTCTTGTCCACACTTCAGTGATTCATTCTCTCTCTCTCTCTCTCTCTCTCTCTCTCTTTCTCTCTCTTTCGCTCTCTTTCGCTCTCTCTCATGCTCTCTCTTTCTCTCTCTCATGCTCTCGCTCTCGTGCTCTCTCTCAGTGAGTTGGAGTGTAGTGGTTCTGACCAGCACTCCCTGTCTAAAAGATTCACATCACAGTGCTGAGCTTTTAACAAGTTTCAAATACACTCCTCTCTCTCTCTCTCTCTCTCTCTCTCTCTCTCTATACTGTATATTTAAAATATCAATAATTTACATGCGATTTATTTTCTTTTTCCCTACACCACATATAATTCATTGTTTTCAGGAACTAAGAAGCCCAAACCTGTCCCAGCATGACACAACGTGCACAAAGCGAGCTCCAGGAAGACGTGGTGTGTTCAGGTTGGAAGAAGGTAGAAGAACTGGAGTGTTCTGAACAGAACCCTGACCTCAACCTCACTGAACACATTTGGGACGAACTGGAACCGGAGCCTCCTCGCCATCCCAACATCAGCACCTGACCTCAACCTCGCTAACGCTCTTGTAGCTGAACGAACACAAATCCCTACAGCCACGCCCCAAAGTCTAGTGGAAAGCCTTCGCAGAAAAGTTATATTACTCAGTACTTTAATGAGAAAATGTGCCTCATTATCCTGAGGGGTGCCAATAATTCTGGAGTTCAATGTACACAAAAGTAACAAAAGAACGACATACCGTGATGTTGAAATGTGTTGAAAAGTAAAACTTTTTTTCCTGTTTACTCCTCCATGTCATACTTTGAGAAAGCGTGTGCCACATCTCCTAATTGGGTTAAGGTCGTCTAAACGGGCGCAGATCTGCAGAGAGCTGATGTTGAGGAGCGTGAGAGATTCAGAAGCACATTACTGACACTTACACCGGCTCTGCCTAATAACCCGTGCACGACTTAATGACCCGAAAGTGAGAGAAGAACCCCGGAAAGCCGACGTCTCCTTCAGGTGTGTAATTACAGCGGCCCGGTGTGTAGCGTGCAACCTGCAAACCTCGCTCATTTAAAAGCCATTATCGAGAGAGGCTCCGGGAATTAGATGGAACGGAGTGAATTATTCAGCTGGAGGATGAAGAGCAGGAATTAAAGATCATGTGAAGGTAAACATCGACTTCCAAAACATCAAACCATGGATGGAGCTACTTCATTTCTGAAGAGCTGTTTAAATGACCTTAAAATGAATGAACATGGCTTTTATTTACCTTAAACGTACCATAATCAACTTAAATGACCTTACGTTACCTTAAACATAATTTAAAAATTGCATAAATAACCTTAAATGACTTAAATTACCTTAATTACTTTCAAATGATCTTAAAAGCAACTTATGTGACTTCAATGACCTTAAAACTAATTTCTATTACATTAAACAACCTTAAAAAAAAAAAAACCCTTAATATTAACTACATTTATCATACATCACCTTAAATTGCATTAAAATAAACTTGTTAGGTTACCTTAAAATACCATAAAATCAACTTATGTGACATTAAGTTGCCTTAAAATGATTTGCGAATACCTTAAATAACCTTACAATTAATGAACATGACCTTAATTTGCCTTCCAATCAATCACTATAAAATCAACTTAAGTGGCATAATATTACCTTAAAAATAATCTACAGTTCCATAAATAACTTTAAATGATCCTAAAAATGACTACAATTATCTTAATGACCTTACAATTATTTTCAAAAGCAACTTTAGTTATCTTAAATATAATTTAATTTGAATAACCTTAAATAACTTTACTATACCTTAATATTAACTAAAAGCACCTTAAAATTACATTAAAACCAACTTGAATGACCTTAAAAGCAATATAAATGACCTTAAAATGAACTACATAATGGTAGACCTTAAAAAGACCATACAATCAACTTGAGTGACCTTAAGTTGCCTTAAATAACCTTAAATTACCATAGATTATCTTAAAATGAATGGACCTGACCTTAAATTGCCGTTCAATTACTATAAAATCAACTTAAATGACATAACATTACCTTAAAAATAATTTAAAGTGTCCTAAATAACTTCAAGTGGTGTTTAAAAAAAAAAAAAAAAAAAAATGACGAAAATGACCTTATTACCTTAAAATGACCTTGAAAGTAAATTATGTGACTTAAATTACCTTAGAATTATGTTAAATTACCTTAAATGTCTTTAAAAGTAAATAAAATGATGTTAGGTTACCTTAGACATACATTACAATCAACGTAAGTGAATTTATATTAAAAATAATTATTTACATTAAAAATAATTGTGATTACCTTAAATGACCTAAAAAATGACCTTAAGTTACCTTAAAATTATTTTTTTAAATGTCTTTAAACTTCCTTAAAAAATAACTTAAATGACTTGAAATGATCTTCAGTGACAGAAAAAAAGTAAAAAGATTTCACCAAACTGACTTAACTATTGTATTTTTTATTTATTTATATTTTTTTTAGATTAGCAGTGTATCCGGTAAACTCCATAATTATTGGCACCCTCTGAGAACGTGATCAAAAAGTATGTCCTGCATTATAAACAAGTAATAACTGTGTCATTTTATTATTTAAGATCGTTTAAGTTAATTTAAGGTCATTTCAAGTAGGTTTTTATATAGCGTTTGGACGGAAATACTGTTTAGAATCACGGCGCTACGATTAGGTAACACAGCGACAGACAATGCAAAAGCTGATAAATAAAGGCTGTAGACAACATGGTAAAGAAACTATACGGTAAACATTAAGCACTACAGGAAACTGAAAACTCTACTGCACAGTAGCGGTGATAATGTAAACACTTAATAGTCCTGAGCAGCACAGATTATTAAATATTATGTGTCCTGTAAAGTGAGTTCAAGGCTATTTAAGGTCATTTAGGGTCATTCAAGATCACATGAGTTCATTTAAGTTCATTTTAAGATAAGTTAAGGTCATGAAAGATTTTATAAGATGATTTGAGGTTGTTCTAGTTGATTGAAGATCATGTATGGTCCGTTAAGATCAGTGTTTAAAGTTTATTTCTTCGTACACATGTTTAAACTCCATAAAATCTGAGGAGGTGCGAGTGTGTCTCGATTTACATTCCGCACTTTCACTACACCTAACACACCTATCATTTCCTATCGGTTTCACTACAGTTAGTGAATAATGTGCTTTAGGAGGACAGAGTGAATAATAAATGAAGAGTTTAAGGAGTTAATAAAACTGTAAAAATGATCAGAATGAATAGTGGAGGCGAAGTGAAGCGCAGAATTCCAGCTGTGTAAGATGTTCTGATGCGGGCCGTGAGAGTGGAGGTGAAATATTCCACATACACGGAGTGATTTATAAACTGCTCTGATTGTGTGATATCTAATGACATCATGCAGTATGGCGTATAGCCACGAAGATATATCATACGCACGAACGCACGAAAGAAAAAAAGAAAGAAGGAGAGATCTTCTCCTGTATCATCTGTCTGTCATCCTTCTCTCTGAGTGAGTGATGTCTCGTCTCTGTGTGAGTTTAATAGAAAGATACAGCAGAATCCATTCAGCGCTCACACACTCGACCCACTGCTCCATCACTGTCAGAGACATGGATGAGAGACAGAGAGAAAAAGAGAGAGAGAGACATGTAAAAAAAAAAAGAATGTGAAAGACAGAGAGAGACAATAGACATGTAGCAAGACAAGGAAAGAGAGATGGATGAGAAACATGATGCAGGACAGAGAGAGAAAGACACATGGTTGGGACATTCAGCGAGAAAGAGAGAGAGACAGAAATACAACAAGGCAGAGAGAGAGAGAGAGAGAGAGAGAGACAGACATGGAAGAGAGAGATATGCGGTGAGACACTGAGAGAGATGGAGAGAGAGAGAGAGAGCGAGATGGAAGAGTGACATACAGAAGGCTCTACACTTTAACACACTAGTATGAGTCATCACTCAAAAATACACAAAACGGTTCTTTTTTCGAATAACGAGATTGGCAGATGAGCCAATCAACACATAGCGTAAGTGAAGCTCCGCCCCCTTCGCCTCATCTCACATCAGTAATCTCTCATCTCCATTTTCCTGCTTGACACATGCTGATTCCAGAATGTGGAATTGATTATGATTGTTGTTTATGTATTTGATTTCATAACAGCGGCAGGGGAAAAAAAAGAAAAAAAAGAAAAGAAAAAAAAAGTTTACAACCTCTTGCCTACTTGAATTATTTCTTTATTTTCAGCTCAAACTTGATTAAGACCGTGTCTTCTCCGCGTCTCTGTATCATCGTCGATGTGTGGAGAGAAAACGTTCTGCCTGTCCTCGCCTGACGTCCTGCTCTTACTGAAGTACAGAAGGCTAAAATGGAGCTTAAACTGGAGTTTTATTCGTCCTGACGATCGGCAGCTCCGTAGGCCGCCTTCAGAGTGTAACTATTAAAGCAGACACGACCATCTGGAGCTTCACGATCCGGCACCGCTCTCGTTCCATCAGCTTCTCTGAGAGAGAGAGAAAAAATATGTGCGAGAAAGAGAAAATGGAGAGAATCGGTTATCTGGAACGTCTTCGTCTGGAGATTGGAGCGATTCTAGTTTAGAGCTCTTATTAGATTCCTTCAGGAAGGAAGACGTTTCAGACCAAATTCCTGACAATCTTCGTGAGAAATACGGGCACGTCTACTAGTCTAGAGAAAACACGCTGTAAGGATAACGTACAATAACAAATAAAGTAAATATCAGGTTTTAATATGAGCTCGATGTGACCATGCCCACTTCTTCACAGGGAGGTTGTGTGTCACCTACAGTGTTTACACGAACGCTCGAACGTTATCGGCGGCCATTTTGGACAATTTACATATTGGACAACTGAGGCGGCGTCTCGAAATAATCAAGATGTCCACCAGACGTTTAGTTCTCGTTAGACAGTCTGCTACTTTTTCTAACTGAACAACGCAGTACGTGTATTATGTTCGAACACGTTCATTGTGTTTAGAGTAAAAGTGTTGTTTTAAAAAAATCAAAAATAATAATAATAATAATACTCATATTTCTAACCTTAAATTTTCTGGACTGTCTGGACTTTTATTTCCAGACGCACTCGAGTAAATTCTACATCGCTGACGTGTTTTTAATCCATCTCCATGAGCAACGTGGGGAAACGTCTGAAATGCCACATCTGAAGAATCGCTCGGCTTTTCTTTGACCTTTCGGGATGTGCTTATTGCCAGTTCTCTCGTTTTATCTGCTCTCAGAGCGCGATCGATCCCATCGGCTCACTCGTCTTTCCCACAATGCAACACAGCTCCGCTGACCCCGTGTAAAGAACACACGTAATAATGAAAAGCAGAACCATGTAAAGATGACATTTTTCGCCTCTGTGATTTCAGCACTATTCTGTTTTATTATTATTATTTTTTTTTTTTTTTTATATATATATATAATGTCAGAGATGATCAAAATAGAAACGTAACAACAAGATTAGACTTTTGTCCTTTGAGCAAAGATGAACTGATTGTTTAATACTTGTGGGGGTTTTTCCCCTTGACCTTTACCCTCACTGAAAATGCCAGGATTTTATGAATATACATGAATATGCAAATGAACCAAATCGAATTCCTAAGTTAGCTAGACGATAGCTCCCTTTAGTCGCTACGAACGAGTTTTCAGTATCTGAGTCTCGAATGTATCAAAAGCCAAGAAGACGAAGAGCTCACACTGCTCACGTTTGCTCTGTTGGCTTTATCCGTAGCGATCTGTGTGCAGAAATGAAACAAAACCGTAAAAGGTTAAAAACGTGACACGATCCTTTGTTTGTTTTAATGAACGCGCGTCTGTGCTCATTTCGTTTCTCAAACACGTCGTTACGCAGAAAATTATTCGGAGTTTATACCACACACTTAAACCCAGTTTCAACGGTTCTCTTTCGGTGCTTTGGATAATTAAGAGTTCTTAGTGTCCCAGTAAAAGGTTCTACGTGGAAAATCTAGCACTCTGTTTTCAACCCTGCACTTATTTTTTCTCCATCTTAAATGCTCAAAAAAACAAACAAACAAACAAAAAAAAAATACCTCCTGGTTGCTGATTGGTCCTTTATGTCACCATAGCAACCACGACAAAACATGGAAGTTCAGAAACACGGATCATTTCTTTCCATCCACACTCTGATGAATCACTTTTAATGGGTATTTGTCTCCATTTTCTTCTTCCATCTGTTTTCTAAATTGTCCAATAAGAGCAGGTGGAACGATTCATAGCACTAGAGCTGGGATTGATTGGAATACGTGCTGGTCTGGGATTAATAATATTTCAACACAAATAATAATAATTGTAAATAAATGAACCAAACGATTTTGGACGGGTTAGACGTCGCTCACGTCCGAAGCGAGACACGTGCGTTTTATTTCCATCAGTATCGCGTATGAAGTTCATTACTGAAATGAAAACAGATTGTTAGGCCGGTTTTAAAAGAAATGTTCGAACTGACAGTCGCCATCAGGGGGCCAGAGTGAGTCCGAATGATTTTAGCTCCGCAGAATAGAAATGTCACTTTAACGAACTGTTTCAAAAGGCATAATATAATTATCTGTCTGGATTTCTGAAAGGCAGGCTTTTATTAAAAATAATAAAGGCAGGAAATTTGATCACTGATTGATGCGAATGTGCAGCACATAATCTCATTATCAGGGAATAATTGTAATATTGTAATAATGAAGAAAGAAAAGCTCAGACGCTGGGAACGCAGTCGTGACCTCGCTCTGATAAAGAGTTCAGGAGAGAGAAAAGGACGTGTATGAAGAGTAGAAGGTTCCGCGCTAATGACTGGAAGGTTCACAGCTCATCACTGATCGAGAAATCGAAATATAATCCAAAACTGGTTTCAGTTCACAGATGAAATTAAAATCAAAATTCTGGACACAATGATGATTTCTCTGCTGAAGTCCAGGGTAAATACCGCACTTCCTGTTTCAGCCAGAATTCATGGCTTTGTTTAAAATCAGGCAATGTGCACTACGTTTGCACACTACACACTACACACTACTCACTACACACTACACACTACTCACTACACACTACTCACTACTCACTACACACTACTCACTACTCACTACACACTACTCACTACA
>JANDJT010000228.1:3975792-3987014 GCA_024331685.1 Stegophilus panzeri | reverse complement strand
ATAACAGATTATAGATTAGGGTATAAATAGATAGATTTTATATAGAATAGATAATCATTATACCTGGTCTCCTCCAATATGGGTGGGTGGGGGTGGGTGGGTTCCACGTAATAGGGGTGTCTTGTGTGTGTGTGTGGGGGGGGTTAGTTACAAAAGGTTGAGAACCTCTGCTATAAACACTCGTTCTGCTATAAACACTCGCTGACACTAGAGACTCCTTCCGTAAATATTAAATAAACATCCCCTTACAGAAAACGTAACCATACCAACGACGTGCTTTCAAATGAAGAAGCACTTCTAAATTTTTTTGGTATACGTCGTCTGAAGCCCCGTAATAGTCCAAAGCCCCAGTGCGCTCTGTTTATCTGACTGGAGCTCGAGCGGCGTTGTTTGTTTACCGTTCTGATTGCGGATATAAGACAGTGCCAGACGTGCTGCATCTTTTATTAATAGCTGCAGGTGTTTCAGGCGTCACGGCTAATGCAATCTGGAGCTAGTTCAGGCTTCTTCAGGAGTGTGTACAGAAGCATTTGACACCTCCAGGCACCAGAGACTCTTTATCATGCTGAAGCCGTGACCTGCTGAGAGCAGAACGCTCCTGGAATTCATTTACAAGCTGAAAATTTTCATAAAGCCGCTGCTTAGCGAGGTTAACTCGTTCCACACCGCTGAGGGGACAGGAACACTGACACACTCGCTAATTTGCACTTCTAGATAATTAGCTGTCTAGGTTTATTGCGCTGATGTGAGAAGTTACCATAGAGCCTTTGAATACATCTCTCGAACACACAAAACACTTACGTTATCACGGGGGGGGCGGGGAAGGATTTTAAACACGAACATGACTTACAAGAGATTTCAAGCAATGAGATTTCATCGAGTTCCTTTCGCAGAGTTCTATGTAGAACGCTTTAGGAAAGATAAAGCCGTTAACCATCCCGAAAACCCCTTGAAGAACCTTTTGAGGAACCCACAACTAAATGAACTTGTTTTACTGGTCTATTTCAGATATGAATATAGCTGTGTGGGACACTTGGTTCTTGGTAATCATGTCAAGAACCCTTGAGGAACCTTGAGAGGAACCTTCTAGTTTTTCTCTCGGTTTTAAGTTGAGGATTTCAGCAGCACAGCGCTCAGGGAACGCAGAAGACCCAGGGCACAGCATCGTATGATAGTGCCTTTAAATAAATAAATAAATAAATAAATAAATAAACCACAGCTCTGACACAATTACCCAAAACGCATATTTTAGCAGGAACTCAGAAACATAGAGGCTAATGAGAGGTAACGAGCAACAGGTGAGACTCGTTAACTGCCATGGCAACAGGAAAAAAAGACCAACATGTATTGACCATATAAGGAAAGAGAAAGAAAACTGGGCCTGTGTGTGTGTGTGTGTGTGTGTAGATATTGAAGTATTACAGGTTTACAGATTCGAACCCCAAGTGTCCTGCAGCCTCAGGGACATCTAGTACCGAATCATGTTGAGAACCTTACCGTTGTTCTCCATACAGAACTCCGTGCATGTATTTCTAGAACATACTGCACATGTACAGTGTTAAAACAAGAAAGTCTGCTTTCTAATAGTATAACACAGAGAGAGAGAGAGCTGTCAATCAAGTGTGCTGATTAGAATATTAGTCCACACCCAATCGTCTGAGAGTTCAAGCTTCTTTACAACAACACTGATGTTTTTGTTGTTTTATACAAACCTTTTAATATTTAACGCAACATTCTGTGAGAGTTTAAATAATATATTAGTGAGCAATAAATATTAACTGAGTGACATGATACACAGAGTCTATATGAAAGATTAACACAAAGTTGTTGGTAGTTTACTCACTCTCTCTCTCTCACACACACACACACACACACACACACACACACACGCTCTCTCTCGCTCTCTATGCATGCCGGCTCTGTACTGGGACACTGTGAGGTGATGGGGGGTCAAAGTTTGTGCCTCCTCTCAGCGACGTGTCCTATTTAGTGCTGTGCTAACAAGCCTCACTGACTCCTAATGAATAATTTACAGACTTCAGGTGCTCCTCTCTCTCTCTCTCTCTCTCTCTCTTTCTCTCTCTCTGTATTTATCTAACTGTCTCTCTTTTTCTGTCTCTATCTATTTATCTGTCTCTCTTGCTGTGTTATAAGTGCTTTCTAATTGTAAAGCAACCTTGAGTGTGTAGAAAGGCGCTATAATAAACAAACTTATGATTCTTCTTCTTATCAGTATTATTATTCTCCCTGTATGGCGCTCTCTCTCTTTGTCTCTCTCTGTCTCTCTCTCTCTCTGTCTCTCTCAAAGTCAAAAGGCTGCTTTATTGGCGTGGCAAGTATTAACATTTGTATTGCTAAAACAGAGAAATTAGAAAATAACTACAGAAATAAATAACTAGAAACAAATGTACATACATTCAATAATACAGTCAAACAGAGACACTAGTAAGGAAACAAAGGAAAAAATTTGAATAAAAATGCATGAAGAAAGAAAAATAACCACTTCCTGTCCCTCACCTGGTGGCAGGTGTGTGTGTGTGTGTGTACTGTGCTGAGAGTGTGCAGCTCTCTCTGTGCTCCCCCAGTAGGTGGGGCAGTTTGTCGAGGTCTGAGAGGCAGATAAATTTGGGGGTGATTTTGTTGAATGTGGGTATATTTAATGCATTCAGTGCGGACGTGCAGCTCTGTCGGTTTTATTTAGTGTGCACTGCTGGCACAGTCTCTGCTCTCGGGGCAGCAGGACTGTCTGTGTCGCCCGTCTCCATGGCCAAGAGTCTGTACTTCATCAAGGTGTTTCTCAGTTTTGGATCAGTCACCGTGTTCAGATAATCTGCCACGCCGTACTGTCTGTTTACGGCCAGATAACATTGCATTTTACTCTCATTCTCTCTCTCAGTCTCTCTCTCTCGCTCTCTCAGTCGCTCGCGCTCAGTCTCGCTCTCTCTCTCGCGCTCTCAGTCTCGCCCTCAGTCTCTCTCGCTAAGGCATGATGGAGATCACGAAAAAGATGTTAAACGTTGTGAGAACTGTTTACTTCTTTAAACCTTCAATAAGTTAATGATGTATTCGGGTATTGTTAAATAAGTCCCGTTTAACCGAGGTTTAATACTTAAAAAGAGCCGACGCTGTCCCCCGACATTTATTTTCTGAGCTCGTCCACACCAGTGGGATTTTTGACTCGTGTAGTATCCATCGGTTGCACACTGCAAAATCTCGCCGGAAGCAGTACACCATCCGGGCTTTTCTCACCTACTGAGAATTCAGACATACACAGCCTCTGTCTCTCTCCCTCTGTCTGTCTTTCAGTCTCTACCTGTCTCTCTCTGTATCTCTCTCTCTCTCTCTACCTGTCTCTCTCTGTATCTTTCTTTCTCTCTCTCTTTGTATTTATCTACAGTATCTGCCTCTCTTTTTCTGTATCTATCTTTGTCCATCTCTCTCTGTGTATCTCTGCATCTGTCTTTCTCTCCATGTCTCTCTCTCTGTATTTATGCGAGACTTTGTCTGTCTTTCAGTCTCTCTAGTCATCTCTCTCTGTATTTATTTATCCATCTCTCTTTTTCTGTATATATCTTTGTCTATCTCTCTTTATCCCTGTCTATCTTTTGTCTGTCTCTCTGCATCTGTCTTTCTTTCCAAGTATATATATATATATATACACATATATATACATACACATATATATATATACATATATACACACACACACATATATATACACATACACACATATACATATATATTATATACACACACACACACATATACATATATATATATATATACACACACACACACACACACACACATATACATATATATCTCTGTATAGCTTAGTCTGTCTCTCTGTATACATCTCTCTAGATTTCTCCATCTCCCTCTGTCTCTCTTTCAGTCACTCTGTCTCCTTCTGTCCGTGTCTCTCTCTCTCTCTCTCTCTCTCTCTCTCTCTCTCTTGCATAATTAATCTTTTTAATCATCAGTTTTTCATTTTTGCATAAAAGGATGATTTTTTTGGGTTATCTTTAAAGCGATTTTTGAAAATTCCCTTTAAGCTCGCTCATAATCGTGACCTCTGTTAGAGATTTGTAAACAACAGTGTTTCGTCTGTGGATTTAACGAGGAGACGACGTGAGCGACGTGTTTCAGGCTGGAGGAGATTATTGACCTTGGGAAGTTACTGTATGTTGCGAAGCCTCAAGAGCAGGAGCACAACATTTCGTACGCAGATCAGCGAGATGATCTCCTGCAGATTTACCAGATTGAGGGTTTCATTGTAAGAAATCGCTCATTAACCTCAGTCATATCTAACACATTCATTCAGTGGTAGCGGCGGCCATCTTTGTCCTGGCTCCTATCGAGATGTATTATTTATTATCGATGTATAATTTATTGCTGTGTTTTTTTTTTTTTACCCCCCATTGATCTTTCTTTTGCCCGTGTAAAAATAAAGACAGGAATTTCATCCAAGTGGTAATTATAAGCAACCTTTTGGACACGGGTTGCATGCTAACACTTAGCGATATGCTAATGTAGTCAGAAAATCGTTAGCTAACGTGAGCAGTTTTTAAATCGTCCAGATTTATTCCAGAAAATTCTCAGAGAGGAGGGGTTTAAGGAGCGAGGCGCTGAGGCAGAACTAGTGTGCATACACAATTTCACAGCGACAGAGAGAGAGTGAGAGACGGCTCTACAGTGGATATAAAAAGTCTACGCGCCCCTGTGAAAAGTGCAGTTATTTGTGAGGTTAAATATTGAAACCAAGATAAAATCTAATTTTTTTTTCCCCACCTTTAATGTGATACACCCCTTAACTAATACTTCAATGTTAAAGCACCTTTAACTTGTAGGACAGTGTTTTTGGGGAAGAGTCTACCGACTTCCTCATTTGGCAATTTTATTCACTCTTTCTTACATAAATGCTCCGAATCTATCCGAATGGTGAGGAGATCTCCTGTACACAGCCCTTCCACAGGTTTTCAGTAGGATTTAGATCTTTGCTTTGACTGCAACATTCTAAAACCTTGATCTTCTTCTTCTGAAGCCGTTCCTTTGTTGACTTTGGGTTGTCTAGATTGATATTTGGAGCTAGCCAGGATTCCCTCTTGACTACAGCCCAAGTCCCAGCTGAAAAGAAGCAGAACCATAGCCCGATGCTGCCACCACCATGCTTCACCATGGCTATGGTGGTCTTTAGTGTCTTGTTTTTGCGCCAAATATATCTTTTTAGAATTACGCCCAAAAGGTTCTACCGTGGTCTCATCAGATCATAGCACATTTTGCCACACGGTTTGGGGTGATTTTAGTTGAGCTTGGAATGTTTTTCATGAGAAAGGGTGTTCTGTTTAGATTCACTACCTCATAGACGAGACACGTGATGAATACCAGAGATTCTTGACTCATGTTGAGAGTAATCAGTACTTCCCAGATGTTCCTGCAGCTCCTTTAATGTTGCTGTAGGTCTCTTGGCTGCTTCCTTGGTATGTATTTTCGGAGGGAGGTGATGTTCTTGGTGATGTTCTTGGTGATGTTCTTGGTGATACCTTTCGATAACGAGATCCCGTGGATGGTTTGTAAGCTCTTAAAGGAGCATGGCTTGACAGTCAGATGAAACCAAGACGAAACTTCTGGTCTTTATTTCGTGTCCATAAGAATCACTTCAATGATGACAGGGTCTATGAAAATTACTTTTGGAACATCAGTTTGGATGTGTTTGGGTCATTCTGAGCACAGTCACATGACCCGTTATAAAAGGGTGTGGACACTTATGCAAGCAGGAAATTAGAAATCCTTGAAATATTTCGATTTATTTTTTACTTGAATATTATTAGCTGCTATTTCATGTTGAAGGTGGAAAAATACTCCAACACTATTTCTCACAAAAACCTGGAATTTGAGCAGGGGGGTGTAAACTTTTTTTTTTTTTTTTTTTTTTTTTTTTTATCCACTGCATGTAAGTAGGACAAGACGTACAGTTTGCCGAAGGGTAGAGGGAGAAAAGCGCTCCGCCGTGAGCCGAACGAGCCCCGTTTCGATTCTTGCCATAAAGATTACGAGTGAAATTCTACGTATTTACTTCTTCTCCCCTTCATGGAAATGGATGCACTCCATCAGAGGGAAACTAGTCACATGTATGGAGGAGGTGCTCAAAGATATAAAAGATGAAATGCATTTCCACATAAGTGAAAGATAAAACGCTCGGCTGCACGTAATGTCGCTCCGAGGAGACGCCCGTGTGTGTATGTGTGTGTGTGTGTGTGTGTTAGATGAGCTCGGAGCTGAACCACAACACGCCGCAACACTCGAGCGTCATGTTTTATTTTTAATGAGAATGGAGGGCTCGTGCGAGTCAGCTGTTTTATTTTCGCTCAGCTCTGGAAAAAAGCTGCAGTGAACCAAAAATAAAACGGATCACACCACCTGATCACACCCTGCACTGACACACCCGCTCGCCGTCGCTTCATTAACACACCCTTCACATGGTGTGTGTGTACTGTATGTGAGAGTGGGAAAGCGTGAGGTGCTTCCGAGTCTGAATACAGATCATTAACACCATGTTCATAAAGATCTCCCGAGCGCGCCAGTGCGAGCAATTTGCCAACAATTACAATAATTCTATTTATTAAAAAAAAAAAAAATTTTAAAGTGATACTTTTTTATCCATTTAGAGTTACACGTAACGTCCACAAAACAAGCTAATTCCGGTTACTTACATTGCAGCAGCCATAAACAGTCGTTCCGTCACTCTTTTTTTTTTTTCCCCCTGTCTCTTGAAGTCAAGAAGACAATCAATAAATAAATAAATAAATAAATAAATAAATAAATAAATAAAGCGCAGCTTGTGGTTTTACCGAGATGTCGGAAAACTTAGTTACGGCGTTAAGTGCCGACACTGGAGACTCCTTCTATACATGTTAAATAAATGACAAATCACATGACAACTTCACCGTAAAGTCCCTGTGGATGAGCTGTTACTATAGAAACGATAACGGTTTGCAGCTGCACTACTTCATAGAGAATTCGTCAACACCTTCTGACCAATCAGAATCCAGAATTCATCAGCGCCGTAGCTCTGGGTGAAAAACGATCTAGCCTCTCAAGGGAAAGACAACGTCATAACGGTGTTGTTTTATGGAGCGTTGACTTTATACACGGTGAAAATCTAAATAGTAAAAGATAAATAAATAAATAAATAAATAAATAAATAAATAGTGAAAATGTTCATTTTTTTCCATGTTGTTGCAGTGAATTAAAAAAAAAGTAAAAAATAAAATCCCATTTGGTCCCGAAATCGGAGTTTAACCTTGTAAAACTGCAGTGATTGCAGCGTAGACATCGCAGTGTCACCTAATATAAAGGACATTAATCTGGAAATAAAACCTGAAAGGAAAGCGAGGTACAGACGGAGAGATGTTCGAGGTGTTCGGGTTATTTCAGGTCTGTTTGTGTCCGTGCTGTGAGGCAGAAACAGAAGGGCGGAGGGCTTTGCGAGCTGAACACCGGGGCAGCAGACAATGTAATGAGCACCTGATGAGGATAATGAGGATTAATTGTTTTTCTTTAAGTCCGGTTGCGTGCGTGCCAGAATGAGAGCTTAACCTTGACTCGAGACGACGGTGTTCTGTCCTCGCTGCCCAGAGTCGCCGTGTCGACAAAATTGACTGGCTGTTAAACGCCGTCCGTAATCAACCGGTGGGATTTATTGACTGAAAGAGTGTGTGTGTGTGGGGGGGGGGGGGGACCCTGAAATTAACCTGGAGATATTCACTGCCGAGTTCTGGATCGTGATTGGCCAGAAGGTGTTGATTCATTTTCATTAACAGCAGCTCTGACAGTAGTGCAGGTTTCTATTAATGCACTCGTTCTAATACGGTTATGGTTTCCATAGTAACAGCTCATTCACGAGGACGTGTAGAGCGGGAGCTCTACATAAAAAGATTTATTTATTTATTTTTTAAAAAATTGTTGATCTGGTGAAGTTTTCTGCAAGAAGATATTTATGTGACATTTATGGAAAGCTGTATGGAAGTTTTCCAATATCCTCAGAGGAGGTTAGAAGATTAGTGAACTATTTCGAAATTCCCGCTCTGGGGTTACTGATCGGAAGGTCGGGGTGGGGTTCAAGCTCCAGCACTGCCAAGCTGCCCCTGTTGGACCCTTGAGCAAGGCCCTTAACCCTCTCTCTGCTCCAGGAGCGCCGTATCATGGCTGATACCGCACTCTGCGCTCTGACCCCAACTTCCTAACATGCTCGGACATGCAAAGAAAAGAATTTCACGGTGCTGTAATGTCCAAGTGACCAATAGCGACTCATTAGCATTATCATCATCATTAACATTAAGCTGCACATTACAAGACTCATGCAACATGTTACAAGTCTATTAGCAATATTTGTTAACTAGCACGCTAGCTAACGTGAGCTAAATCATGATCGTATTTAATCGTAGCGATTAAAGCAAGAAGGAATGTTCCCTAGCGAGGTAGCTGACGTTCGTGAATGTGACTGGATGGAACTGGATGCGTTTTGGCGTTCTAAGAATGTGCATCATTAAATAAGTATAGCGCAATATAAATCAAATGTCATAAAAGCGGACATTTAGATCAATCTATATCATCTCCAGCAAACCCTGACTCTAGTGAGTTTTTTTTGTGTGTGTGTGTGTGTCTTTTTTTTTTTTTTTTTTTAAAAGAAACACCACTAGAGCACGCGTTCCCATAAAGGAAGGAGAAAGCTGTAGTTAAGAGGAACGAGATCAGGCAGGAAACAAAAAGCATCACAATGACGTTCTCATGGTGGATCAAAGGCTCGTCTCTTTCCCTCTTTTCACTTTGTGTCTTATTTCTAAATCACTGTCTTTGTGTGTACTTTCATGTATTCCTTTTAACACACACACACACACACACACACACACACACGGTATCGAATAGATGTGGAGGATCTCGTTCCTGAGTGGGGGGAAAAAAAAACCCTCCAAAAACAAAACAGAGCTCTGTTCCTTTCTTCTCTCCTCTCCTCTCCTCTCCTCATCTCGTTCACTTCTCTTCATCTCTGGTCTCCGCAGTTCAGTTCCATTTAATACAGGTGTACGTTTAGTCAGACGCTCTTGTCGTGGTATTGTGTATGAAGTGCTTGGAAAATCTATAAGGATTCAGAACCTGAAAGACTAGAGACTAATTCTTGTTAGATAAAAATACTCGAGTGGTCTAGACGCTGACTGGGAGCGTCAGATGGGACGAAATGAACAAAAGAAGCACTTTCCTATGTACTGAACGTAGTGAAGAGGAAGTTATTTAGAAAACTCGAAACATTCACCGTGACAGAAAGTCGAGGATGCCGTGTCAGTGTATATCTCCAGTAAGAAAATCGAGTCGAGACGAGACGAAGGGGGCGGGGCTTCCAGGAGGTCATTTAAGGTCACCTACACAACTGTCTATCACATGTCGATTGACTCGTCTCAGGAGAAATAAGACTTTTTTTCATATTTCCGCGTGCTAACTCGTAGCATCGTGCTATGACGTTAAAATGTGGAGCTCCTACACGGAATACGTCAAAATCGGCAGGTCTGTTTGACGTCTACGATTCAAATTTTTGACTTCTACAGTTCCTACGACTACGGGAAGAAGATTTTGCCTGCTGCAAAATGCTGATAGAATAAACTACACCAACGCAGGAGTTGCTGCAAGTATGTAAACAAATGATGCAACAAATGATGAGAGACTTTCCTGTCAATCACAGTGAGACTAGCCAATCATGGGCGTCGTTGAGGTCGTGTATGTATAAGAGGGCAGATAATGTTTTTTTTGTTGTTCCATATTACCAAAGAGAAGAAGCAGGTTTTACGTGAAACTATTAAATAAATGCAGGATTGAGTGAGGATGGTGAGTTAAGATTGCTAGTTTTGCTAACTTTTATGATACTGTGAAAAAACTGGATTTGGCACCCCTCGTTTATACCGACCATACAATCCCGTGTGCATGAAGCCTCCACACGATGTCCGTTTTCTCCTCAGATACGTCATGCTTTACACGAAAGCTAGATGAACGTCAAAGGACACTATAGCAGCGAGATCTTCCATCACAAGAACCCTGAACATTAAGAACCATTACAGAACCCTTTGGTCTGGAAGGTAAACATTTTAGAACTTAAATAAAGCCAATGAAGGTAGGTAAATTTGGTGCATGAGACACACATGAGAACTTTAGGAGAACCGGATGCTCTGGAGATACAAAGGATGGTATTCTGTCTGTTCATCCGCCTCTAAAGTGCGGTCTAACTCTCGTCTGCTTGGATCTTTACCTCACACACTCGTTCTGCGTCTCAGCCTCTTTCTCAAACGCTGTCTGAGCCGTTAGACGCTTCTCGTTAGTTGAATGTATTGCTGCGCTTCTGCAAACCATCCGCTCCTGATTCCTGTTAGACTGCTTCTCTCGCTTGGAAAAGCAGATCTGTCTTCAATTATTCATCCATAACTACATTCACTTATTCTCTTCTCTGCTCTTAGTTAGAACCGAAAGGCCAAGAATTGACGAGCAGCTATTTTTAACCCCCTTTCTTTCTTCCTTTCCTTTCCTTTTCCTGAGCTGAAAAATAACAACAACAACAACAACAACAACAACCAACAAACAAAACGAAGTATTTTTCACTGGTTTACATCAAACACTTTATCTTCAGATTCTATTGCAGCTACAGAATCGTGGAATATTTCGAGTTTAATTAACTGAATAGTTTTATCTTATACAATGTTCTTTCTGTTTATAAAAAATAATATGCGATGTTGGAAAACCATTAGAAACGATTAACACATGCGTATATTGTGTGCAGTGACGGTACGTTCTGTAGATCAGGTAGAAAGATTCATTAAGCTGAGAAAACCACATCTGGAAAATGAAACCATAAAACAACAGTGAAAATAAAGAAAGATCCCATCTCTCCAACCTTTCTCTCTTTCTTTCTTTCTTCTCCCCATCACTCTATCCTTTCTTTTCTTTCTTCTCCCATCTCTCCAACCTTTCTCTCTTTCTTTCTTTCTTCTCCCCATCACTCTATCCTTTCTTTTCTTTCTTCTCCCATCTCTCCAACCTTTCTCTCTTTCTTTCTTTCTTCTCCCCATCACTCTATCCTTTCTTTTCTTTCTTCTCCCATCTCTCCAACCTTTCTCTCTTTCTTTCTTTCTTCTCCCCATCACTCTATCCTTTCTTTTCTTTCTTCTCCCATCTCTCCA
>JANDJT010000228.1:3918570-3928621 GCA_024331685.1 Stegophilus panzeri | reverse complement strand
TATATAGAGAGAGAGAGAGAGAGAGAGAGAGATCCTTACACATTTCTCGCCATGGAGATAGCCATAGAACTGGCATGGCATTAAAAAACAAAAAAAAGGTCTCCGTCTGTCTCTCACTCATTCTCGGTCTCATTCTCTCTCATTTGCTTCCTTTGTCTCTCAGTCTCTCATAGCCTTTCCATTTGTTTGTATTTGTTCTTCTCCATCATTCTGTTTCCCTTTCACCCTCTCTTTTTCCATATACATGATTTATTTTTCCACTCTCGTTCTCCAGGGGCCTTTTTTGTTTTTTTGCACCTGCTTTTCCATGTTACAGTAGTTGTTGGTTCGTTTTAAATGCTGTTGGCAAAAGCGCAGGCCGAGATGAAAATAGGCAGATTTTCCGGCGCTTGCTGCGATCTCCCAGCCCCCTGATGAAGACGTCGCCACAGGAATTCACAGGGCACTTTGAGAAATGTACCGAGCGAGTCGTTTGGCCAGAAAGAGAACGGGCATTCTGTCTGCTGATCCAGCTGTGAGCGGAAGTCAAAAATCACGGCCCTGCAGCTGGATTACAATAGCGTAAATAGAGCCAACCTGCAACAGCCAGAACAACAGTTACAGCAGCATTGCAGTATTGTCGTAAACCTCTTCCTATATACTCGCTAACAAGACTCGCACTTTCGTACATGTTTTTGGCTTTTGTTTTCCCCTAACCTAATTGGAAAAAACGTTTGGTTGCATTTAATTTTTCGGTTTTAACATCATGAGTATTATCCTCACGAGTGAACGCCACGGTTTAGATTGAAGAGTTTTATTTACTTAGGAATACAACCATGAGCGTGTGGTTTCCAAACACAAAACACATTGCCACATTATGATGTTGTGCGCTGTCAAACAATGACTCATGGGTAATTTGTCTGACAGGTCATACCAGGCGAATAGAGACCATTAGCGTGCGGCGTGTTTAATGACGCCTGTCTCTCTGGGCCAGAGTCACTCCTGATGGACCGCTCCATCCCTCCTGTCTCTCTGCTTGGCCAGTGGAGCAGTTGCTTCAGTCCCACGGCGAGAACCCGTCTCCTGTATCAGCACTCGATTTTTATCATCTTTAATCGACTGGCATTTCTCAGGCGAGTGCTGTGATGAGAACCTGGCTCTGCTTCATCTCTCTTCAACAGGTAATGTTCTGTTGAACATTCAAAATGCTGACATTTACAGCTCATACTTTTTTTTTTTTTTTTTTTTGCTATATTTAAGCTTTTTCATCTTAAGGCAAAGCCCTGAGGTAAAGGGGTCAATGTCATAAGGGTAATAAGTGGAATATACACAGATGGATAGATTCATTGGTGCTTTTTTGTTCCAGTGCAATTCAGAGACGAAGCTCATTTGGAGACCGAGCAGTCATCAAAATGAAGCAGATTAGCATAATCAGATATAATCAGGAGCAGTCTGAAGGGCCTCAAGCGCCAATACCGACTCTCAAAAGATTTATAGACTCAAATTTATAGAATTTGGAATCTGAAAGTTCACTCAGCTACTCAACTTCGGTGTCTGAAACACTATGTCTTCGGATGTACATCATCATTAGTGTAACCTGTGGTTCTTGGGTATTTTGGGTCAGGGTTAAACCACCTTGTCCTGGTTCCCCAACTGTGGTTGATTAGGCCATATGATCACTGATGTAACCTGTAGTTCTTGGATGTTTTGGGTCTTCAAGATTAGACCCAATTATCCAGGTGATCCAGCTGAGGTAGATCAGGTAATATCATTGACGTAACTTGTGTTTGTGTATTTTGGATCTTGAGGATAAGACCATATCAAACAGGTAATCCAGCTGTGGTTGATCAGGCCATATCAACACCCATGTAGCCTGTGGTTCTTGGATGTTTTGGGTCGTGCTTCTGGTCTTCAGGATTAAACCACCTCGGCCTGGTTCACCACAGCTGTGGTTGATTAAGCCATATGATCACTGATGTAACCTGTAGTTCTTGGATATGTTGGTCTTCAAGATTAGACCCCATTATCCAGTTGATCAAACTGAGATAGATCAGGCCATATCATTGTTGGCATAACTTGTAATCCTTGTGTATTTTGGGTCTTGAGGATAAGACCCTCTCATCATGGTGACCCAGCTGAGGTAGGTCAGGCCATACTGTCACTGATGTAACTGGTGGTTCTGGGGGTGTTTTGTGTCTTGAGGATTAGACCCCCTAGTCCAGGAGGCCCAGCTGAGGTAGATCAGGCTTCAGGATGTTGATCTGGCTCTCTCTGATGCCTATTTGCTGATGTTGATGGCCCTCATTGCCCTTTGTTACCTCCTCTAACAAGATACCAATTTATACCCAAAACTCACGATTTCTTCAGTGGATAATCTCAGCCAGCTACTGTAAATTTTTACTTAAGAGTTGCTATTGTAATTATAAACACCGTCCTGTGCTCATCCCAGTACTCACAATCTTCTTTTATTTTTCAGAAAGAACAGACCATAGCTTGTCCTTTTACTTCATATTGACTTCAGCTTTGAAGAGTTGCTCATTTATGAACAGCTCATTTTTCTATGGAATGGTACTGGGGGCGAAGTCTTCTAAGCTGCTCCCTGCACCGTTACTTTTAGTTAGATGTCGAGGATTTCTACGGAAGAATAAGTGGGTTTATCACCAGTATACCAACTTAAACTTTGCCAAAGAAAAACCGAGAGCCTTAAGGCTCTGTAGCTACGTTTGTTTGGGATCATGCTTTGCCGTTAGTCGGCAATTGTTTCATACACTATTTGGTTTCATTTCACCAATTTTTATTAAGTAAATCACAATTTTCCATATCTTTTCACTGAATACAGTCACCACTGATGTTGCTGTCCTCCATTGTTGATCCTGACACTGATGATGTCTAGTCAAGCTATTTATTCTAGTTATTCTATTAAGATACACTTCTTCACTCAAACTTCACGCTATCCATACTCGAACTTCTTTTTATCCCCCTAGTAAGGTTTGTCCAGACATTCCGTATTCCTCACTAGCATAATCATCATCATCATCATCATCATCATCATCTCACCACACTAACTCTGAGGCAAGCTTTACCCAGTGTCCGTCCTTACTTCCCTTCTGAAAAAGCGGAGTGAAAAGGATGATGTTCTCAGACTTGTTTATTTACTCATTAAGTCTACTCCCCTGCAGAGAAACGCACTTCAAGCTCATTTCCCTTTGTCTTTAATTTTTAGAAACAGCGATGTGCATTTAATTAACCTGAACAAAAATGGATGCAAAATCCCAACACCACTCCACATAACAGTCTGTCATTGTTTGCTACATTTGTTTTACTCTGATTATGTTTGGATCTATCCAAGTCCCGGAAGACAAACCGACAAACCTGTTATGATGCAGGGAAGGGAAATAAATTTCTATGAAGCCTTTAAATTATTAAATTGTGATTAAATCAGTTTCTCTCAAGGAGCATGGAATGTAAAATCTACCATGCCTTACTTCTGTATATTATTTAATCGCAAAGTAAACCTCGACAATTTGGAGATGCCAAACAGCCTACAACGCATGTCTTTGGGCTGGTGGAGGAAACCGGAGTACCCAGAGGAATCTGGGAGAACATGCGGAGAACATGCGGAGGCGAGGTTCAAACCCATCGAGAAGGCGACGTGGATGCTTATGCGCGGTCTCTCGATAAACACACAAGCTAAGCACACTTAGCAATAGCATAACACTCGCTCTAGTGTTTGTGCATTAATGCACTCAGAATAACAGTTTGTGGAAATACGGTGCGTTTCTGCGTACCCTTTATTTCCCAGCATGCACATGGCTCAACATAGCTATGCTAATGCATCTCTAATAGCACAGTAAACATTCGGGAGCAGGAGGGCATGAAGCACGGCCGCTTATTGACATTAACGATTCCACACACGACAAAAACGCTCCGGAGAATTCCGGTAAAATCTGCTCGCATCGCGTGGCTTCCTGTTCAAGCCACAAAAGGAAGTCGTTAACAACATGTTCTATTTCTCTTTTGATCCCCCCCCCCCGCCATTAAATTATTACTCTGCACTTGTGTAATAATTATGTGCCATTACGGTCTTTGTTCGGCTGTGGACTCGCAAAATAATAGTCATTATATTTTATTTTGTTGTTTGTTTTTTTTAATCCCCCATGCAGTGCTTCAGCAAATAATAGAAATCATATTTCATTATCATATTTGTTTCACTCAATCGCTCGCCAGCAGTCGTAATGGCAGTGAAATGTTTAAATAGTTTTATACACTATTCTAATGAATATTTACACATGGAAAGCGAAATGTTTTGGCACCCAGCTGTATTGAATTTTGCTTGAGTAGCTGTTCGAGTCAATTGACGGAAAAGTAAACCACACCAGACATCTGTTGTATTTCTGAATTAGATTTTCTCTTCATCTCAGTGATGATTAATATGAATGCTGAAGGAAATTGAGGAGTCGGAGACACTAGGATGTAAACGCAGGTTTTCTTTTCCAGGAATTTTTAAACATGGTCCGCTTCCGAGTCGACTCGGTGAGAAAGTGATTCGACTCTGAATCGACTCACTTGCAGGAAATGAATCAAACATGCCACGTGTATGTTTCGGGTTGCAGTGGGTTTGTTTTTTTGTCATTTTTTGCAAGCAAGCTGAACCAAAGGACAGAGCTGTAGTCCATTTGGGGATTCTGGAGACAAACAAAAAGAGACACACTGGATGTGACGCACAAAACTAATTTTTTTTTATTTAATTATGTAATCTTTATATAGGTTTGTTTTCTGACGCTGTGAAAAATGAAAGAGTTTTACAAGGGCTTTTTTTGTTTGTTTGTTTATTTTGGTTTGTTTAATTCGGTTCAGCCTGAAACCAAAAAACAAACAAACCAAAAGAATCAGTTTCACTCCGATTCGGACGAACAGGTCTGAACGCGGCTCTCGTCTGTCCGATCGAAGAACGTGCAACCTGTCGGTGTTCTTGCTAAGCTTTGTGTAGAAGATTGGGCTTTTGCTCACGAAGACTTGCTCATTGACGTGTTGATCTTGCAGAGAATGTCACAACAGTTCAAGGAAATGCCATTCTGTTCGGATTCCTTCAAAAATCAGAGTTAAATCCGAGCAGAACGTCATTGTAACCGGATTTAGACTCTAGACTCTAGACAGGAGGTCCCCTGGGAGCCAGGATCTTTCTCTGAGAAATCCTGTATCTCTGCCAAACAGTGGCCTCGGATTTCACCCACTGAGTCCAAATGTGTCCTTGCTTTTTAGGTCCCCCCCCCCAACTTACTGCATAAAAATGACCACAGTTCCCACTTCGCCTGCGCTGTCCTTCCCTTGATTATATTACCACGGTCACTGTGCTGCTACACACTTCAAAAAGTGGAAAAAAAAAATTAAGGTTTCTTTGGATTTCCATCTAAGGCAAATCTTAAAGGTTCTCAGTAGAGCCCTGTTTTATCATCAGAACCATTTCAACCCATGAAGAACCTTTTTTTCCTAAGAACGTGTATATTAACTAGGTGAGTGTGCGATACAAACCTCATAATATCGCGTATTTCTTTCAGAAAGCGTTCCAAGTGAAACCCATTTTGGAAACCCATTTTGAGTGTATGTGTTAAGATTATTGCTCATTATTTTTTTGCCATTAAAGATTCTATGTAGAAGATTACACCAGAGTGTTTTCCTATGAGAAAAGGTTCCAAGTAGAACATTTTTGGAAGCTACTGTAAGAATTTGTAATTATACACAAACCCATGAGGAACTGTTTTTCCTAAGCATATACGTGCTAACTTGATAACTGTGCAACTCCAAATGATTGCTCATTATTTTCTTCCCTTAAAGGCTCCATGTCGAATCCTACACACAATGAACTCTTAAAAGAACCCATGAAGAACCTTTCTTTTTTTTTTTTCCCTAAAGTGTGTGGTACAAACTTTAACTCGTAGACTCCTGAATTCAGCAGCACTGTGGTGAGGTATGAAATGAAACGTTGACTAAATCCCCATGAAAATGACTTGTCTCATAAGGCACTCCTAGCGATGTTTTAATTGTCTGCAGAGAGCGGTAAAATCTCCATTTCAAGCGAAACGACCCTGAATCGCTCATCAACATTCTCCCGCTTTTTATTTAATCACCTCGAGCAGATGGCCACAGTGCAGAATCAAGATGGAGGACGTTAAAGGGGGTAAATATCAGTGTGTGTCTAAGGGACGAGCGTGTTTACCGTCGCGTCTGCTGCTCAGAATCAGTCTGGAGGTGTGTGAGGGATTAATAGGAAATTAATCTGATAAGTGCACCATTGCGAGGACTGGTAAACAAAAAGGAACGCTCGCGTTTATACAGAGGGAGATTTAGATTTAAACAAGGACACGAGATCACGATCACACTTTAGCTCTTATAGAGAGAGAGATAGAGAGATAGAGAGAGAGAGATAGAGGCAGTGGTGGCTTGGTGGTTAAGGCTCTGGGTTCCTGATGAGAAGGTCGGGGGTTCAAGCCCCAGCACTGTCAATCTGCCACTGTTGGGCCCTTGAGCAAGGCCCTTAACCCTCTCTGCTCCGTATCATGGCTGAGCCTGCACTCTGACCCCAACTTCCTGAAATGCTGGGGTATGCGAAGAAAAGAATTTCACTGTGCTGTAATGTATATGTGATTAAAGACTCATTATAATGAAAAGAGGTTCAACACTCTTAGGAAAGAATTTTCCTCCATTTTGGTCTGAATATTTAACAGTTTTAACTTTTTAAAGAGATTCTTAGAACATTACCTAAACAAAATGGCTGTAAATAAACACCTCTCACAAGAGGGCAGAGTTCCTTCCTTCCTTATTTGGGCATTGCTTCCTTTAACCATCACAAATCCAACATTACTCGGGGGGGGGGGCCACAAATCCTAGCGAGTCAAGCGCATGTTTTGGACGCGACGTCAACAGTGACATCATTTCCGATGTCATCGGTTCCAGCATATAAGCAAGCCTCAGCAATCATTTCTATAATAATACACGTTTAAACGGTTTGCATATAAAGTCAAAGTCAATGAGACGTCATTAATCAGTAAAGACAAACACGTTATTTGCTGAGTCGAGAAGCAATGAAATGTTTATTGTTAATTATCATTTTGATTCAAATTATAATTACAGACTGGAGTTAAACGCAGGAGTTTATGCAGAGCTCTTCGTTTTCTGAGTGACTGCGACCCGCAGATCCGCATCGGTCTAATCAACGCCTTTGTTTAATTAGTAGTCGGATATTAATTCAATTCCCAGTAAGGTTCATTATTAATAGAAGTCAAATTCCTGTAATTCGAGCTATTTAGAGGCTTTAAGTGGACTTCGTCATCGTTCCACGGCAGCTCAGCGAGTGTGTGGTTTTCTCCGATCTGTTTGTACCAGTGTGTTAATTCACAGCACTTTAACACAGCCACATGATTGGACGATTAATCACATCGCCGCTTCGGTTTACAGCGGAACCTTTATCAAGAGGACGACGTTAAATGCAAAATAAAAGCAAAACGTCTGGAATTTGGTTCTTTTGACGATTAAAGGAGAACCTCGTTTGTTATTTTTCTAAATTTTTAGTTTTAGAAGATTTTATGGTTTTAAAAACGGTGTATGAGATTCAAGTGATGTTCCCAGAGCCCTAGGTTGTTAGAACACCATTTTAGTAGAACCGTTCTTTCTTCCCGTGTTCTCAGATCAGGAAGATTCAAAAAGCTTGCCCTAATGTTCTCACTGCCCCATGTTCCCAGACCCCTAAGTTGTTAGGACACTATTTTAGTAGAACCGTTCTTTCTTCCCGTGTTCTCAGATCAAGAACATTCAAGATTGCCTTAATGTTCTCGCTGCCCCAATGTTCTCATTGTCCTATGTTCCACATGTTCCATGTTCTCAGAGCCCTACTTTCTCTATTGTACTAGAATCATTTAGTTCCCCAAAGTACAATCTATATAAATGTAACAGTGGTCCCGTCCCAATCAGTTAGAAACCTTCACTCCATCCTCTAGTTCCTTTAACTCTTAGGTTCTGTTGCATTACCCTGAAGGATCTTGTTCTAACCAGTGTGTATTTTATATTTTTATACATGTATTAATTTCCTCCTGATTTGAAACGGCTGCAGACGTCATTAAATCCTTCCTTTGTTTTCCTTTTATTGATTCAGAATTTAACAATCTGTCCAAATTGCCCATATTTCAGTCTCGCTCCGTTTCTCTCGCTCGCAAAGCTGACCGCGGACGCACTGAGAATGGAGAGAAATTCAATATCTTAACATTTTAAAATAAATTCGAGTGAACGAGTGGTGCTTCGTCTTTTGTTTTTATTGTCTGTCAGATAACGCCGCTCGCTCTCAACACCGTTAGCGAACACTCGCTAATCCAAGAACATCCTCAAGCCACATTAAACAAACATTTTGCTTTTACTGGATAACGCAGAGAACTGCTGCTTCTTTTTTTCCATGCTCCACGTCCACATCGACTGAACCTCGTGATCTTTGTGTTATCTCTCATTTCTTGTTAATAGCCTCGCTTTGTCTCCTCAGGGGTCATTACTGCGCGTATCAATAACAATAGACCACAAATAAATCAATGTGTTTTAAATGGCTCTTTGAAGTGAATCCTGCGAATTGATTGGCAACCAAGAACTCATTGAAAGTTCTTCTTCTCACATCTACACTACAAGCCTCGTAGCATGCAGAGCGTTTCTAGGTGGCGGAACGAAGCGAATCAGTTCACCTAAACATGTTCAAGAAATGTTTAAGCACAAAAGACTCACAGTGCTAACATGACAGAAGCACAAAGTTGAGGAGATGGTGGAGCTCGTAATGGAAGAAAAGCTCCATCTGCTCCTCTGACGCTGCCAACAGAACAACGGTTGCCAGATGACCAAGCTGATTTAATCAACTCATTTCACTCCATGATCGCTGTTAAACCACGTATGGCCTGAGATTTTGCTGTAATTTCTGGAACTTGGGTGTAATGTCTGAAAATCGGTTCTTCGGTTCTGCAGCTCAGTGATGCGAGAAAGTAAACCTGGTGTTTTGGCTTTTAGCAAGAAGCGTGTTCATTAGGCAAATCACTGTCTCCTTCTCCTGGCCTGGAGACCTCTTACCTCATGGTCTAAATAAAAGTACGGAAATTATTTTTCTACCAGAAAGGTGATGTTCGACTCATTCCCATTCTTTCCATCCCTTATTTCACTCCAAGCCTTAAACATTCTTCAATTCTTCATATTTACGAACCATCACAGAGATGGAGAGAAGATAGATTTTACGTTCGTTTTCATTACTCTCCCTATATGTACACACACACGTAAATTCTGTTTCCCACCCTAGTTGTTTAGCTGCTGTTGTTTTGTTCTGTTGTTACTGGTACTCGGCTTGTGCTCCACATGGTGTTCTTGTTTTGGTACCTGGTTCTTGGTTTGCTCGGGTTTATGAATCTTTGTCTGCATTTTATTTAAAAAAAAAAAGAAAAGCCTTCATTTGCACCCACCTCCATGTTGTTAAAACTACACGTTTAATAGTTTTATTTTTTTTTTACTAGATGTGCACGTTACAACATATTCAGCTAAATTGGTCAATAATTGCTTGATATTAGTGAGTGAATGGCGTTCGGGTTCTAGTTTAGTATTTAGGGACGGATTAAGAGTTTTAGGGATAGCGCTAATGCTAAACCAGAACAATTCTAACTCCTAAAAAGCTTCAACCCTAAACTATAGCCCTAAAAGGGGCAGGCACACTACACTTTTCGTTCCGTTGACTTCCATTCATATGCATACTGGAGACCCGAAACGCAAACTCATGCGAAGAAACTTCGCATTTCGCTGCGTTCCAAAGTTCAAGTTTGGTGTACTCTGACCTGCGAATTCGTATCACACGAACACGTACGACCTCTTCAGAAAATCCAAGATGGCGGAAGCACTGATTATAGCGACCTGCCATCCTGTTTTATACAACACAGCTTTAAAAGAAAAGAAAATCAACATCAAAAGAGAAGTTTCCTGGTGTGTGGTGTCACTGCATACAGGAACAGATGGTGGACTTTAACACTGAAACAAATATTTGTAAAAAAATAAAATT
This sequence comes from Stegophilus panzeri, assembly GCA_024331685.1. Taxonomy (NCBI): domain Eukaryota; kingdom Metazoa; phylum Chordata; class Actinopteri; order Siluriformes; family Trichomycteridae; genus Stegophilus; species Stegophilus panzeri. Next base: position 3,918,576 of record JANDJT010000228.1, on the reverse strand, counting down.
ATATAT
>JANDJT010000228.1:3894553-3911170 GCA_024331685.1 Stegophilus panzeri | reverse complement strand
ACCACCACCACCACCACCATTACTACTTCTACTGTACTACTACTGCTCCTACCATTACTACTCCTACCATTACTACTACCACCACCACCACCACCACCATTACTACTTCTACTGTACTACTACTGCTCCTACCATTACTACTCCTACCATTACTACTACCACCACCACCACCACCACCATTACTACTTCTACTGTACTACTACTGCTCCTACCATTACTACTCCTACCATTACTACTACCACCACCATTACTACTTCTACTGTACTACTACGAAAACTAGTACTACCACCATTACTACTCCTACCATTACTACTATTACTACTACTACTACTACTACTACTACTACTACTACTACTATGACTGCTACTATTCCTACCATTACTACTTATACTGCTACTACTACTATTACTACCACTACTACCACCACCACCACTACTGCTCCTACTATTCCAACCATTACTACTATTACGACGACTACTATTACTACTACTGCTCCTACTACTCCTACCATTACTACTTCTACCATTACTATCATTACTACTCCTACTATTACTACTGCTACTATTACTACTCATACTGCTACTACTACCACCACCACCACTACTACTTCTACTGTACTACTACTGCTCCTACCATTACTACTAAGACTACTACTACAACTGCTACTATTCCTACCATTACTACTACTACTACTACTACTACTACTATTACTACCACTACTACCACCACCACCACTACTGCTCCTACTATTCCAACCATTACTACTATTACTACTACTACGACTACTACTATTACTACTACTGCTCCTACTACTCCTACCATTACTACTTCTACCATTACTATCATTACTACTCCTACCATTACTACTCATTTTGCAGGATTGATGTTTATCCCAATAAAAATGTACGATACGAACATAATTGAACGAAACAAACACGATGATGCGCATAGAACAGACAAGAGTCCGAATAACGAAAAAAGTTTCATTTGTATATCATCTGAAACACTTCTACTGTACAACTCCACCTTTAAACTTTAGGCCACGCCTCCTTCCCGAGTCTGATGCCAGTATGGCGTGACACCGAATTGTCCCGAAGCGACGATTGTGACCCCGTTTGAGATTCAGACACGCAGTTATTCATCACGATGCTAATCCTGTGGCTTTAAATATCCATCACTTCTTAGCTACATTAACTTCGAAGCACACTTCCTGGATGGTTCGTTGACTACCTTTAGAGAAAGCAGAACTCCATGTTGGTTAAAACTATTCACTTTTTCTTTTTCACCACGAAAACGCTCGCAATTAGACGCCGTTACCTTTTCGGAGTTTTTGATCTGGAGGCGATTCATTAAGAGTGTCTGCTTCGGTGTTCCTCTTATTTCAACATTCTCTTCATTTAAACAAACAGATACGCTCTCTTGTCCAGACTAATTAGATGGAAAGTAAATCTCTACGGAGGATCAGTTTCAAACCAATTATTCTTTTCGCTCCCTCGTTCATGTCGGCTCTCGGCGGCGGATTATTTTACCGTCTCAGGTTCTGGGCCACGTTACAAGGGCAGCAAACACCGGATCAGCATTTTAACAGCTCTCACCTAGAAAGAGGCGGTGAGCGGGATATTAAGTAGTTAGGGATTTAATTCAGTATCAGGATGAAGGAAGGTCCTGTAATGTTTTATCTGAAGGAAGTTTTGTAAAGTAGCAGGATGTGTGAAGTTGATAAGACATCGATCTTGAATTTGGTGTACGTGTGTTAGCATGCCAGCTACACTGTTCGTGTGTGTGTTCACGTTTTTCATAAAATCACGTTACAATCTTTTTGGTTTATATCTAAAAACAGGCTTATTTGGATATTAATTTAAAACTGTAACTACAAGTTGGATTAAATAAACTTAAAGTATATCTAAGTAAGAATTATTACGCATCAAAACCGGCTTAAATACCATTCTATTCATTGTTTATTTTCTAGCTGATATATCTTCTTATATTTTGCGATATTTGGGTAATTATTGCATTGCTCATTTTGTAGTTTTTTTTATTTTTATTATATATTCTTTCACACAGTTTTATTTGTAAAAAAAATTATTCATAAATTAATAAACAATTCTGTCCTACTGAAAAGGGTATTTGACTTAAAAGATCATTTAAAGAGAGTACTACGGCTGCTGATTTATAGCCTTTATCGAGTTCGGCGCTGTACAAGAGAAAAATAATAAAATCAATTATAAAAACGTATATAAATATATAAATAAATACTCCCCTGACCTCACAGTAAGATTCCTCTGAAATGTATCCTTCTAAAACGCTATTTATATCCTTTAATACATTTATACGACACAAGCCGAGCCTCCGACTTTATTTTCTATTCCACAAAGACAACCGTCCTGCAGCGTGTGTCTATTTGACTGGCTTTAAATTGCCGTCTCAGCCGTGTCCGGGGCGATTTTAATGCTTGTTTAGTTTAATAAAACTCAGGTTCTCCGCTCTGAGGGAATGTTTGCTGAAGGCGAGGCACTTTATTCCGCCCGCTCTGCACATACAGCAGCGACCCGCTGAGACGAGCGAAATGTTAATGACTAGAACTCGCATTATTCTCATGTCATGAGATTGCAGACGCATGCATAGACTGCTAGAACCGTAACGCCGGGCCTTCGTAAGACGTTCATAAGCAGCGTATAAAATACTGGAGAAGACAACGCTGAATGATGTCCGAGAGGGTTTATGTCAAACCTTGTAAAGGTGACGTCAATGTTCAGGGAAGATTCGAGACAGCACTCTTACAAATAAAAGGCTCCAATTAGAACCGAAAATGGCTTTTCAGCCTGATACCATAGGGAGAACCCCTTTTAAGTTGCATAAAGAACCTTTTACTCTCAAGTTCTTCAGAGAACCATCCATTTAATCTATCGAACCATCTATCTAATCACAAATGGTTCTTCATAGCAGTACCACAAGGAACCATGTTATAAGTTCTCTTAAAAAAAAAAAAAAAAAAAAAAGCTAAAATAAATAACACTTAGTGCTTTAAGGAACCAAAGTAAGGTTCTTAAGAGCGATGCCAGGAGAACCTTTTCCAGTCCCACAAAGAACAAAGCATGATACCTTGAACCAATACACTGCTCTGAAGAACCTACAATGAAACAAAGAACTTATTTAATCTCCAAAAGAACCACACAGCTCAACTCAAGAACCCTATACAATGAAAAATGGTTCTTGACCAGAAGAAAGATCTTTATAAAACCTGAACCCCTGAAGAACCTTTATTTTTAAGAGTGAATGATACAGTAGACCGATAGAAAAAAGGTTCTTCACCAGGTTCTTTTGTACAGTTAAGATGGAGAACACACTCCACAAAAGGTTCTAGATTTTTAGTAACATTTCATTTGAACATTTCTTTATCAAAATCTGTGTTATGACATTAAGTGTAAACAAAGTACATTGTTAATGCATTGTCTTTATATGAAATAAAAGAACATTAAACGTAACAGTAAATGGATATTGCTACTGTAATGACAATCCCTCAGGACAATGCTAGCCAGCTAGGTAATTATATTTAGCATGTTTAACATCATCCATAGCCAGTAACTAATATTATCTTGCTAACTTAATAGCTTTACTATTTCGGTGTAGTGAATAGTTAATAATAAAATGTCTGAATTTCTGGGATATTATCTAGATCCAGCAATCAGTGTAGCACCTACTTAATGAACATAATTCATTTTTTTAGTCTTTAAATTACTGTAATGACAACTCTTCTGTGCAACACTAACATGCTAGCTACATTTAGTACCTAATTTTATGGCACTGTAAGCCAAGTTACTTTTTATGTTTAGCTAGCATACTCATTCTAATGCTAGCTAGCTGTTTTTAATTGCAGAAAAATGCAAAAGTCACATCTCAAAAGATTTGTCTGCTAACACAAAGGACAACTTGTTTATGGTGCCATCAGCCAGCTAAGCTATTTAGCCATCCATTTTAACTCTAGCTAAGCTTACTTATAGCTTATAGCAAGATAATACAAGCTAGCTAGATTTACTGAACAGCTACTCGAGTAATGATTAAAAACTTAGCGCTGGAATACGGGAGTTACGCGAGTTGAGTTTAACAACATTTCTTTAGCTCGGAACTAAATGAGAAAACGAGACATTTATTTCATACCTCAGAGCTGTGTGAAACGTTTTCTTGGAGGAATCGACCTGCGTGTTTGGCGTGGTTGGTAATAAATATGTTGTTTTTCATGCCCGTGAACGATCAAGAAAAATCGCAGTAAATTAAAGGACATGATTAATATTTATAATATTTCTTGTAGGTCACCAAAAGCCAGAAAGACTGGAGAAGAGAAGTTCAAGCAGAAGGTCGAGCTGTAATAAATGCCCGTCTTCCATCATGTCCTCCTCCTCGTCCTCATTATTAATGCTGACGGAGCGGATTGGAGAGTCGGCTGGAGAAGGAATGCGCTGTGTGCTGAACCTCGACCAACTTTTTGGCAAATCTGAACACTTAAAAGGTGATACTAAGCACGTAAAATGAGAAATTGTCATTTCTGATAACACTGCAGAGCCGAACACGGAATTACTGTATGTTAAGATCTTAAATAAATACAAATAAAATCTAAAATCATAGCCATAAAAGTTGCTCAGAGAGATTGACAGAAAGTCTAGTTACTGTTCTGACTCCGGAGACTCCTTCCAAAAATGTTAAATAAGACATTCCATAGAAAACATAATATTTTTTTAATCCGTGTATGTGGAGCGTCCACTGTACCACGTAAAAGCGATATCGTATCAGAACGAGTGCATTTATATAAACCTGTGATTTGGTGATAATGTGGTCTGTAATATCAATTAAAATAATTAGACAATCCTGATATTAAAGGATTAAGCTTAAAGGGATTCCTATATAGATTTATCACACCCAAAAAAAAAAAAAAAAAAACCCATGGTAAATTTATTGCTTTAAAAAGGTTCATCATCCAACATTATTCCTTAAAACGATTTCCTTCCAAAGGGCTCAGTAGGATTATGATTAGGAAAGCACAAATCCCAAACGTACCTTTAAAATCACCACAGAAAAATAAAAACAGGAAATAGGAACCAGACACAGGGGAAATGGTGAGTCCTTAACAACTCGCGTTCTTCCCACACAATAGTATATCCAGGAGAACGCTGACAACCAGACACGGCAGCGCTACGAGTCCGCCTACACTTAAACTCCCCGTGAACTCAATAACATCATGTTTATATGTTTTAAACTCCTCTCAAAAGGACGATTCTGTTTATACAGGTTTGGGTGTATTCGTTTCATGATGCTAAGCAACTGGGAAATCACTAGTAGCTTACTCAGTGAAGCTAATAGTTTATCTAGCTAGCATGAGTTTTATGCAAACAATGTAAAGGGAGACGAACACTGGAAATCAGAGAGAAACGTCAGAAATGTCAACATTTCTCTCAAATGTGTTGGTAAATTACAGAAAAAAAAAAAAAAAGAAAAAAAAAGGTCCCCATATGACTACAATTACATAGTAATTACACTTCGCATCAAGCGCTAATTTCCAAGCGCTCCACCGTACTAGAAATGAGACAGAAACATCCAAAACATCAACATTTCTCTCAGATCTGTTGGTAAATTGTTAAAAAATAAACAAATAATAAAACAAGACAGAATCTTTATGACTAAAGTTACATTGTAATTACACTTAGCATTAAGCGCTAACTTCTGAGGGTTCGGTCATACCGGAAATGAGGCAGAAACTTCCAGAATATCAACATGGACTAGTGCTCCATGTGATCGTTTTTTTTTTTGTTTGTTTGTTTGTTTGTTTTTTAAAAGAACACGGATGAAGTCCACTAAGACACACTCCCCTTTAGCTATAAAGCTAATATTCATTTCACCTTCTTATTTTCCACGTATACGTATACTGTTACATGTTATTACAGATGCTGAACGGTAGCTGCGGTGCTCTTGAATCTCGATGTACTCAGTAAAGTATAACACAACCGGTGGTTTACCCGCATCGTTTTCTTTTCTTTTTTTCCCCTGACTGAACTGCACTTCATTCTAAAAGCAAGTCTACAATAAAGCATATTTAAAATAAGATCGGATGTCTTGCTGCGCCACTGCTGCAGTAATTACACGCACTTCAAGTGTTTCTTTTATCCAACGTTTCAAGAATCACTCTCTGATCCGAGGCACTGCTATGAGGCTAATGGACACTATTATAGATACAGTGTAATTTATATATAGACAAAGGCAAATTATGATTTGATTGAATTCTTTATTGGTCGTTTTATTCGTTACTGCTCGACAGTCATTATTCTTTTACATATTAACGTTTTGATTTCTTTTTTTAATTGAAGGCATTTTCAGTTTACAGTATGTCCTTAGATTTCCTCTTTATTATACGCTTTACATATAATTAAAAAAAAAAAAAGTTAGCATGTTGAGTTGCATGCAAAGTTTGTATTTGTTATGGCTTCTGATTAAAACGAATCAAATTTATTGTTATGCGAGTGGATTTTCAAATTTTATTAATATGAAGAAAAAAAAAATTTAAAAAGTAATACATTTGTAAGCAATGATAACCGGATGTTTTGTGAGCAAATAAAAAAAATAAATAAATAAAAAATTTGCTCACAGGTGCTGGGTTCATAAACACCGCCAACTCTGCTCTGTTCGCAGAAATTTATTTCCAAATCCCCAGTAAATCGTGTCTTCATCTCAGAGATGATCCGTATAAACAATACTGATTGAAACGGAGCCCCAGAGTCCCTTTCTTCCACTCAGGAATCCTCCTGATGGCAGGTGTTAAAAATTCAGGTAATAAAGGTCAGGACACGGAGTCTTCATATTTATTGAGTGCTGACAGAAGATCAATACGACGGTCCAGTGGAACCGAGTGTGATACATCACTTCCAAAAGCAGTTTATGTGCACAGGGAAAAAGAGGGAAAAGTAGAAGAAGAACGATACATTTCTGGACTGCTCGCAGGACCACGGGTCCTTTCTAACACCGAGACGCGAATAGTTATTCTCCTGTTAAACAGAATGCAACTTAAATCCGTCATTCTAAAAATAGCTGGGATAAAAATAACCCGATCTGGGTCAGCGTGAGTGCAAACATGACGACATTGTTGGACTGTTGACTCCAGGGCTAGGCGGTCATTTGAGATAACGTCACAGAGAATTTTTTTTTAACTAGCTACAAGTAACTAGAAGTATTAGTTATGTAGCAACCCAAAATGAGGCAACTTAATGTTAACTATACTTATAGTTATACAATCTAATCTTTAAAATACTCATTTGTTACCAAAAAAAAAAAAAAAAAAAAAAAAAAAAAAGGTAACTTTCCTCTTTAGGTAATGTTAGCTAGCATACCTTTTTTTTTTTTTTTTTAACACTGCAAACTACAAAAGGTTTTTGTCTACACAATCGAAATTATAGAAGTATAATTTCAAAAGTTCCACCAAAAAATGTGAACTAAAACTTACATTTCTTGCAAATCCAGTCGAGTTCTTTTACTTCAGAGTTTTTCCTGGTTGACGTCTCGACATGCGCAGTGGAAAATTACAGAAAATGAGTCTTAACAACCGAACAACGTGCCTGTTCCTTTTCAGGCCCGCATCCCCGACATACTGTATCATACCGGGTCTCAATTCGCCTACTTACAGTATACTATGTGCTAAAAGTATGTACTCTTTTTGTGAAGAAAAAGTACATACTTTTGAGTGTGTAGCAGAACTCTTCACACTCCTTTGCACGAGGAGTTGTAGGCAACAATAGCTGGGGGGAAAAAGGGAAAAAGATCCACGGATCCACACTGGAAGTAGTAGAACATCCGGGTACCATTGGGATACTCGTTTCAACATACTATGAATCGAGTATGAATACATACTATGAATACTATGAATACTCGTTTTAATCTCGGATACTATTTAGGACGGATAGCAGGTGAATTGAAACACAGAACATGTCTCAGAGTCTTTGAGACTTTGATTTTGTACAAAGGCTGAGGAATTGCAGCTATAAATTACCTCACTGTGGTCTGTTAGAGAAAACTTGGGGGTTTTTCTTTAAAAGTCACGGTTCGACTTCTAGTAAAAATGTCAGCTGTGTGATTTTGACCCGAGTAGAACAGGCTACTAATTGGTTCGTCATGCTCATTATGAGTCGCAGTCTCTTTCCCTCGCCCTGTCTGTCTGTCTCTCTGTCTCTCTCTCTCCCTCAGTGCATGTGCGGTGGAGGAGTGAGCGTGGTGTGTGGAGCACGTGAGAGCGGTTTGGCGTGTCGTCAAAGTTTTCTGTGAGTTTGTCTTTTTGCTCATCTTTCATTCATATTATCGAACGTGTACGTTATATGAGTATCAGTGGCCGGTTAAAGTTGAGAGTGGGTGAGAGTGAGCGGGCGTCAGGTGTGTGCCGGAGAATGGAGAACAGGTGGAGGAGGTTCTGCTAGCGGTGGGAGAGAACATCTACTCTGCCTCCCGAATGAACAAAGCGGTGGTGGTCTTCCTAAAAAAGGAAAGACTGGCCAACATTCTGATTCAAAATGGAATATGGCTAAAAGGCGTCATGCTACACGTTACCCCTCTTTCTGGGTTGTTATTTCTAACGTGCCCCCCACCTCGGAAAGTTCACCAGACGGCTGTAAGAAACACGTCCCGTCTTTCCGCAGACATGTTTACATGTTTCTAAACAACCGAGACCAAACACTGGATGTTAATTTCAAGTGTAAAGATGGCGACAGCAGCTACACCGTTTTTGCCACCATCAAAGGCTGAGCTGCCCACACAGAGCTGTGCAGCTGGGGTGCTCCGGGGTGACATGGCCGGAGTACAGCAGCGTGGAGACAGCCAGCGGGAGAACACCGGAGAACAGGAGCCTGGGGCAAAAGAGCAGTAACACACTAAAGCCAGAGCTGAAAAAGGTCAGTGAGGAACACAACAACAACAACAACAACAACAACAACAACAAAACAAACACAGCACCCAGTAATAACATCGACACCTGTGCCGACACTAACACTAAAACGAACACCGAAGATTAATTGCAAACCCCATACCGCTATCGGCGTTAGAGCTAGCAGTGACCCCGGCTCTCATGTCCACACTGAGGATGATCATAACTCCCTACAACAACAGCAGAAGAACCCACAGGCACTGAGCAACACTAATGAGAACAATAAAGCTGAGCTGGAAACAACGAGAGAAAGATGGACAAGGTGCTAAAATCGTCCAAACAAACAGCCACAGCACAGTGTGACGCAGGAGAACCAGGGCCCAGAGCGCAGCGCAGGAGCTACAGGAGGGGAACCGCTCACAGACATGCTCACAGATAGAGGTCAACTCAGATCAACCAAATACCTTTAACCTTTCAGAACAACTTGAACTTTACACCACAGAACAGATAAACCAGGGGTTTTTTTTTAGAACAGACTAAAGGAAAGCAGAAAGTTTTACTGGCAAACTACTTCCCGGCCAAAAATAAATAAGTGTATCAAATCTGCACAAAACACAACAAAAAAAGAAAATCTGAACGTACTGTCACCATGGAGACGGTTCAGACTGAGAAAATGGACATCAGCTGCAAGAAAGACTTTACCATAAACAGGACTGTGGACTTTTATACTGATTTACAGTAAGACTGAAGGGGTTCGATGGGGTTCTTTTTTTTTTTTTTTTTTTTTTTTAAACTGTAAATATACCACACTGATGCATTAAAGGAGTCTTAAAAGTCTGTCTGTGTGTGTGTGTGTGTGTGTGTGTGTGTGTGTGTGTGTGTGTGTGTGTGTTCTCAGCGGCGCAGAAATAAAAGTCTCAGCAGAAGAACCGTGTGTTCTGATTGGCTGGCCCCTCGATGAGCACTTCCTGGGCACGGAGCCGAGTGCTGCTGCAGCACCAGGCCGATATAAACCCTGCGGCCACTGAACAGACTTTGTCCTAATGACTGGAGGTGAAACGATTACAGAGGGACGACAGCAGGAGGCAGCTGATGTTACTTCCGAGTTTCCTGACGAGGGTTAGCGTTAGCATGGACGGTTCCATGAGAGCAACAACATACAATTCACTTTCGTTCTACTCAGTTCATTTCACTGTAACTCGATTTCATTTCAAGCTTTATTGGCATGACGGCGTTTCATTACAGTGCGGCTCGGTACTCCAGACGTTTTGGAGCGTCTGTAATGATGATGGTTTTTTATCTCTTGATCTTAGGAGGTCAAAAGTTGGTTGGCATGAATGTATACATATTGGTTTTCTGCCATTTATATTATTGGGTGTGGGGGTTTAATAAGCAGCTTTCTGTTTTTTCTCGTCATTACACCATCATTTTATTTCAACAGTAAACAAATCTTGTCTTGTTTTCTTCTTTCTCTTTTCACTGCAGTGTTTATTTCAGCGTGTCGGTGTTGAGCACTGATTGTGTGTGTGTGTGTGTGTGTGTGTGTGTGTGTGTGTGTATAGTGATTTCCTGCCCCATTTGTGGTGTAAGACTCATTCACAGTGCACAATATGGAGGAGAAATCGATAAACCCCACACTCTCAGAGCAAACTAAACACTCACGCATGTGTTCCTGCTGTGAGACTGGAATGCTGTGGAGAATTCATTGTGGGTTTTTTTTTTTCCTCTCATTCTTTCTGCGTGTTCAGGATTGTTTGTTAACTGTGTAGTGCGACGGCACTCGCGTCGTTCGCTCGTGTGCTTGTTAGCGAAACCGATCGGCACTCGTGGCTTATTTATTTGTTTGCAAAATCTGATTTGCGTGTTTGTTTAAATTCATCTCCACGGGAGAAAACGAACCTCTGAGCTCCTAGTGGCGACTCAGCGGGGAACTGCGCAATTCAGCGTTCAGAACAGAACATTCAGAACATTTGCTGTTTCACTCACACACACACACACACACACACTTCATCTGAGGGAGAAGAAAAACAAGTCAGACTAAAGTCTGATAAAGAAAAATGGGGGGGACAATTCCAGAATCAAAATACGTTTAAAAAATAAATAAATAAAAAAGCAAAAAGGCAGAAAACATAATAAAATAAACAAACAACAACAACAAAAATAAATGAGTAACACATGAAGACCCCCCCCAAAAAAAAAAAAAAAAAAAAAACCCAACCAACCAACCCATACAGAATGAATAAATCCTTAAATGTATTTTATACAAGCTTATAAAACAAAATGTATATTTAAAAAAATTATTAAATAAATTACATATTGTTTTCATGTTCGTTATTTTAATATTTGTGATCTTTTCAATTTATATGTATTTGCTATACTATCAGTTAAAATCAATGTAATTTTTTTTTTTTTCCTATAGACTAGAGAAATTTGCATTTTTACATGAATTTTAAAAATAATTTCTTTTTTTCCCCCCAAAGATTAAAAGCAGGAGGAAAAAAAATTAGAAAAGTCAAAATATGAATAAAACACCTGCAGGACCTGATAACCTCGGGTTTTAATAATTCTGTTAAATACATATTTTTATATCATGCTTTTGAAACGTATTTTGTGTGTTCATATAGAAAGTTTCCTGATTCAGAAATCGGTATTATTAATTTTCTAATTTGAGTGAAAATGTAAACAGGTCACTGCTCCACTTTACATTTCAGGTGATTTATTTGAGCCGCAGTGTGTGTGTTTATTAAATCCATACATCACACTGCCGATGTGTCGCTGTTCATCAGTGCTGTTATTCTTCCATCACAACACACACACACACACACACACACAGAGTGTCTCACTTTTCCCTAAAACATTGACACTAGCTCTGTGTGTGATGAAACGGTTCCTCATCTGAAGATCCGAAATTTAAAATGCATTTCTGAGAAGCGTCTAAAAAAAAAAAAAAAAAAAAAAAAAAAAACACAATTAAAAATTCCATCTTGAAGATATCCATCATCCGTTCCTCAGCGTACTTTTCCTACGCGGCCGTGTCCTAAATGATTTTCCCAGGACAGGAGATTCCTCCTCAGCTAAGGTTCGGAAAGGGTCTTCTCTCTCCTTCCTTATGAAGAGAGATGGTTTCATCACGACCATTTATCTTCCATTCTTTCCCCAGGTTCTCGACGTTAGCGGTGAGAAAGTGTGTTTTCAACCTCTGCTCAAATGGGTCACTCAGCCCTGACGCTGGTACTGTACGAGCTATTTTTTAAAAGAAACAAAAGCCTTTTTCCAGATCCATCAGATTTTTCCCTTTCTACCTCACAGAAAAAAGAAGCACTTAAAAAAAAAAAAAAAAAAAACCCCACACACAATAAACTCATGCATTCTTAAAAATGAACAAAAGTAAAAGTAAAGCCTTCAGTTCCTCCTTTGGGTCTAGGTGCTGAATTAGTAAAAGGGACTTGAACACGGAAATATCCTGAGTCTCTGGACACGTCTCAGAATCGTGAGGTCAAAAAAGTCAGAATACAAAGTGAATCTGAGGAGAAACTAAACTGTGTTTAGCCCTTTCCCCTTAAAAACTAGTGGCTTTTGAGATCTACAGCTTTTCCTTAAGTGTTTAAACTTTCTGTATAAAACCACATCCAAATTCGGTTAAAATGTAACTAAGAACGTTATGCTAAGTGGGCGGTGTCCATACGTTCCCCAGGCTTTAGGTTTCCAATGTCCAATGTTTTCAGGGCCCAGTGTTCCTAGGACCTTATATTCTAAGGCCTAATATTCCCACTGCTTTATGTTTCCAGAGCCCTATGTTACTTGGACACTATGATTTGAGGACATTATGTTACTAGGAACTTTTGATTATAGGACCTTTGTTCATAACTTCCTATATTGTTGAAAAGATTGTATTTCTCAAGCCATGGTCTAGTGTTCCCAGAATCTTATTTTCCCAGGGATTTATATTCTTTAGGACCCATGTTTCTGGTACTCTAGGTTTACAAGGCTCTACTTTTTTTTGCAGGGGTCTATGGCCCTAGGGGTTTACGTTCATAAGTTGTATATTTCCAAGACCCTATGTTTCTAGGGCTCTATGTTTCCAGGGGCCTATAGTCAACCTGTGTTTCAGGGGACCCATTTTACCAGGGACCTGCAATATGTTCCTGGTGATCTAGGTTCCCACCACCATATGTTACGATTTCAGGACCCTATGTTTTTAAGGTTCTATATTTCAAGGGCTCCATGTTTCTAGGATCATATTTTCCCAAGGCTAGATGTTCCTAGTGTCTAAAATTCACAAGTTCCTCCGTTTCAAGGACTTTAAATTCCTACAATTTAGCGTTTCACAATTCTTTAGTTTGCTCTGCAATATCCAAATCACTTAATGAGGCCTCATTATTTTCATATTTAAATTTTCATTGCCATTAAAGTCCACAATTCGATTCTATAGTTTATACCCATGCTTAGAAAGCAATCTAGCTGAATTATGAAGTATAAGCACACTTATCCACATTTAAGGGTGCATGTTTGAGCGTTTACCTCAATACCTGGCACGAAGCTCAGGGGAAAAAACACGGCACCCTGGCGAGAAGGGCTTCAGATTGGATACTGTTTTTAAAATGCAGCACACGGCCGGGTTTCAATACAAGGTCAACAAGAACAACCTCACATTATCGAAAAAAGTGGAAAGGGTATAACTTGGACTGAAACGGAGGTGTTCTCATCAAAACAACTGGCCTGCAGCCGACAGTAAAAAAAATTTTTAAAAAAAGAGAAAAGTTTATAACGGTGAGAGAGCTGCGAGCTCTGCTAGTTATAATGTGTTCATAAGGCATTATACATATTCTCATAATTGTTCAGAAAATATACAAAAACTAGCTTTATTATGCTTTATGAATTATAGGAATTGTTCATAACACATAATATCACCAACACTAGGAAAACACAGCCACAGTTTGAATACATTGAGAGACCCGTCTTATTTTGTGTAGTTCGTTAATCATACCAGAGACATAATCAGGAAACTGTACTACAGAACTTAAAATACACACACACACACACACATATATATATATATTTTTTTCATGTTTTACCAAAAATGTAGTGCTTTTGATCTATACACACACACATGCGGTATAGATTTGGGAGTGACACATACTACAAAACTTTATGACTTCTACACAAAACCTTTTTTTAAATAGGACCGTTGTTTCTGGTACCCTATGTTTACAAGGCCCTATACTTCTACAAAACCATACTACAAAATGTTACAGCTTCAACAAACCCATAATACAAAGCTTCCCAAAATATTTACTGTTTTAAATCTATAACTATAGCATAGTTTTGGGATTGCTACCATACAACAAAACGTGGCATCTAAGAAGTTTACATCTTTACAACTTCTTAATTTGTTTTGTTGTACATTTGGTGCTTTTAATCCATGTATATCTAAAGAATAGATTTGGGAGTGATACCATACAAAACTTTACAACTTCTACACAACCATAATACAAAATGTTATAGCTTCTACAAACCCATACTGTAAAGCAATATAATTTCTACAAAACCATGCTACAAAATTTTACAGCTTCTGCAAAAACCATGCTACAAAACTTTACAAAATTTTTACTGTTTTAAATCTATAACTATGGCATAGTTTTGGGATTGCTACCATACAACAAAACGTGGCATCTAATAAGTTTCCATCTTTACAACTTCTTAATTTGTTTTTTGTTTGTTTGTTTTTTGTAAATTTGGTGTTTTTAAATCTATATATAACTAAAGAATAGATTTGGGAGTGATATCATAATACAAAACTTTATGACTTCTACACAAAACCTTTGTTTATAGGACTGTTGATAAGTTTGTACGTTTCAGTCATATGTCCCTAGGGCTCTATGTTTCCAGGACCCTATGTTCAATGCTACAAAACTTTACAACTTCTACACAACTATAATACAAAATGTTACAGCTTCTACAAACCCATACTATAAAGCATTATAATTTCTACAAAACCATGCTACAAAGCTTTACAAAAAATGTACAGTTTTAAATCTATAACTATGGCTTAGTTTTGAGATTGCTACCATACAACAAAACTTGACATCTAATAAGTTTACATCTTTACAACTTCTTTAGTTTTTTTGTAAATTTGATGCTTTTAATCTATATAGAACTAAAGAATAGTTTTGGGATTGATACCATGCTACAAAACTTTATAACCTTGCAAATAACGACAAAAAATTTAAAATTACATAGAGGTTTTTGAGATTTATTTATTTTTTGCTTTAAATTAAATATTTCATAACAACGGAAGATGAATAATTCTCTTTAAAATGTTACAACAAAACAAAAATCTCCATTTTTGTCAATTATTTTAATAATTTTTGTGTGCATGTTCACATTGTTTAAAATGCAATCCAGCAAGGTCATTAGCTACTCTGTGACGACTTTGATTTTCTACAGAAAGTCGATTATTTTCCACGTTTTGGCAAAAATGTATAGCTACAGTAGGTCAGTGTTTATCTGATGAACATTTAAAAGTTAGTTCTGTTAAAAAATAAATAAATAAATAAATAAATAAATAAATAAAGTTCTCACTGGGGAACATTGGAGAACATTGGAGAAAGATGGAATAGCGTTATAACTGCGGTGAAAAAAAAAAAATCTAATCTGCTGGGGTGAAATGTGACAGAAAAACAGTAAACCCTTACAAAAAGAACACCTCATGGCAGATTTAATCAGAACACACAGTTCAGAAACATGACACAAAAGTCTGACAATCTTGTAACGCCGTGGCCTTTTCTTCTCCGTGTTTTTGAAGAAATTAAAAATTGCACTCGGTTCATGAAGAAATGGCACCCGGGACACTTTAAAACGTGTAGCTCGGTTTACTTAAATCGTTTAACACTTTGTATTCTCTTAAACTTATTACATTTTTTTTGTGTCAGTGTCAGCGGTTGCCCTGTGTGTAATCTCCATCCGTAGGTGCTTCCTGTGCCCTCACACACTCCTCTTCCCTCTTAACTAGTTGTGTGATGAATGTGTGTCTTGTGGCTGAGCCAAAGTGCAATCTATCTCACTGCAGGAGTTCAAATGCCAGCGGTTCAGAAGAAAAGTTTCTGCACGAGTAAACACCACTTTATAACCCAGTTTATCTGAAGATGCGGCGAAATAATATGTGTGTAAATCTACAATACTAAACATTTCCGCCATGTGAGTGAGAGCAAGAACTGCTTTTATATTGGATCTTACTATTATTGGTCATTTGAGATCTTATGCATGTTCATACATTCAAAAAACAAACAAAAAACACAAGTGCACTGTATGGTTATCTACCTAGCGAATATTAGCTAACTTATTATTATTAGCTAGCCATTAACTAGCAATGCCAGGCTTTAACTCCAGATCAAACTTCACTAAATAAATTTAAATCTATGTATTTCCTTATCAAGATTCAAGACGAAGTTCTTTTGCTGCTTCCTGATTTTAGCGACTAGTTTTATAGTAAAGTTAATATATAAAACAGTAATAAAATGTTACACATTTATAACAAATGTGAGCAATGTTAGAGCGCTACAGTAAAGTGCTTTCAGATACAGTAGTAGAGATGTTTCACCGAGTTTCATGTGAGCTGCTGAACGAAAGTGTAAAACACATTTAAGGTTGTTTTGGGGTTTTTTTTTTTAATTAAGTTCAAAGAAAAAAAAAAAAAAAAAAAGAAGAAGAAAAAAAAAAGTTAC
>JANDJT010000228.1:3880880-3894453 GCA_024331685.1 Stegophilus panzeri | reverse complement strand
CTGTACTATAAAACTTTACAACTTCTACATAACCATACGACAAAGCTTTACAAACTTTACAAACCTGTACTATAAAACTTTACAACTTCTACATAGCCATACAACAAAGCTTTACAAACTTTACAAACCTGTACTATAACACATTGCAGCTTCTACATAACCATACGACAAAACTTTACAAAATATTACCAAAGAAATTTTACTGTTCCAAGTCTATAACTACAGTATAAGATTTTTGTTTAAAACTTCCATATTTGTAGAAACTACAGAAATGTTTGGAATTTGAAATACATATCCTCCATCAAACTGTTTTAAGCACTATAAAGTCCACGTTTGAGTGCATCATATTTTCACAGAAATTTCAATAACACACACGTCAGTGTTTGGAGAGGTATCGGTGTTTTGTTTGTTTTTTTCTTTGTACGGAGTGTGTATAAATGAGATGCTCGGTGCTGAGAGGGCGCTCCTCAGGATTAGCTCACTTTATCTCCCACAAACAGCCACAGAGTCCTTCCCGTTGGTCAAGCAACTCGAGGCAACGTTTAAGATTAATGTCTTTTTGGGCCAAACTAGTCAGGGTGAAAATGTATTACAGTGCACTCTGTGCTGTTATACTCTCTGTTGTTTTGCTTTTTAACACCTTCCACCATGTGCAGCTTCGCATCCTGACCTTCTTACAGAGTCTCACAGAACAAGACCGGGGGAATAAATATGTTTTTATTACAAAATAAACGCAGATGCAGTCGAGTGGAAAAGTGTGAGTGTATTAGTAACAACTGGGGTTTTTTGTTTTTTTTAAATCAGTAGTAAAACAATTTTATAACACAATCTGTGTGTGTGTGTGTGTGTGTGTGTGTGTGTGTGTGTGTGTGTGTGTTGTGATGTAATAGGAAAATAATGGTATCACTCTGAACTTGATTGTTTTCCTACAACAGTACATACTGATGTGTTTTATTCCTCTTACACTATAGCAATTTGGCAAAGATTTAGAATTTAAATTTATTAAAGAACACATCATACTTTTTATCCATTTGTTGTTACGTGTAATGTTGTGTAACACCCAATAATCGAGTTAGTTCCTCTTCTAACTTATGTTATAGCAGCTATAAAAAGTCTTTCCAGAACCAGCCTCTCTTTTTCTTTACTCTTATGAAAAAAAATTTCTTTAAAAAAAAATAAATAAATAAATAAATAAAAGAACCACACAGTTTAAACCCTTAAAACTTAAAGTGACCGCTTCACCTCTGACAGTTACAAAGTGCTGACACTGGAGACTCCATCCATAAACGCTAAAACGTCTCCTTATACATATTTTTAATGTGGAGTGTCCGCAGTGTACAAGAAATTCTTGTGGTGAACTCGTATCATCCCAGTTCACAAATGTTGTGTTACAAGCAACACAAGGTCATGTTTGGAGTGTGTTATGAGAACCGCTTTAGAGCTGTTTGAGATGGCAATTTCCAATATGTACACTGCATTAGTGAGGCATATGGATGTGTTCATGCTCTACAGATTTTATCTCCATCCATTTAGCACACACGCACACACACACCCCATCTCCACTGAGTCATTATTATTCCAAGAAAATGGAAAAAGCAACATGTTCAAGCTTAACAGTGTAGACACTAACATAATAATAATAAATAATAATCGATTTAAATTTACATTTCCTGTTGCACTAATTGATAACGTCAGTGGTGTGAACCTTACTCACAGATCTCTCATCATTACAATATTTTCATCTTATAATTAAATGAATAACGCCGATACATCACACAGTCTCTCCGAATCAGCCGAGATGTCCAGAAAGCTAAGGAGGTGATGAGCAACAGGTGAGCGAGTGCAATTAATAAACTAGAAATTTCGACTGGCTTGGCTGAGAGGTATTCTGATAGCTCTTGAACTATAGGCTTTCCCCATTAAATATGAAACATTATATAGTTAAATAGTCTCTCTTAAAACAAACAAACAAAAAAAAAATATATCGTTAATGTAAAGTTCACCTCGTCATAACGGATAACTGAACTTTTGTGTTGCGCTGTTGCTCTTTCTCTTGTCAGTATCTGGTCCAGGAACGCAGCCGAGATGAATTAGGAGGAGGAGGAGGAGGAGGAGGAGGAGGAGGAGGAGCACTTGTACTGATTGAGAGGAGAAGCTCAGGGACTCGAGTTGTTCTGTAGTTTACACGCAACACATGATATAAAAAGGTAGAAATCTACAGATTTGATATGTTAATCATCAGCATCATCATCATCATCACCACTGCATTCTGTCAGTCTGTTCACGAAGAACGATGATTGAGGAATGCATTTGGACAGAAAGTTTGAACGCAGTTAATTAAACATGAACCTCATGAGTTCGAGTCCAAGTATCGAAGCAGCTATTGGTCCTTGTCCTCTCGTTATTTGAAGGACACCTCTGGGAGACGCTGCTGTCGGTCACCTCATAAGTCTGGGTGACATTTCGAGTAGTGATTGTTCCGTCTCAAGGCCCCGTTTTCATTATGGACTCGGCCATGTTTTATAGGCTACATAATTCCTGGGCCTACGCTGGCTCAGGGTTTCATAATAAATGTCCATCAGATTTTCAGGAGATGCACTCCTGGACAAGCGCACTGCTCTACATGCAGGAGATTTATTTTTTTTTTTTTTATACCTCAGATACACTGTGTGTTTCCATCCGAATGGAAATGGAAAGAAAATAGGGATTATGTTTCAGTGACGGCTCGTCGGCAGTTCCGTTGAATATGTCAAAAGATGATACCGCTAGAAAAAGCGCCAACCTATAATGAAGTAATCAGGGTGAGAAATCCGAAGGCTCCCTCTGTAGGGGTGAACAGTTTAGGTTACAACAACATGCGTGATGATAATTATTTGTAGCTCTGCTAGCATTAGCCATATGGAATAAAACACTGTGTGATGCTGTAACAGTTAGAGGTACTGATATCACCCTGAGCTTGATTATTTTCCTAGAACAGCACATCCCCAAGTGTTTTATTCCTCTTATACCACAGCAATGTGTCAACAATTACAATGTTTTATTTACAGACAACTTCACATCATCGTGTAAACGTTTTTAAAAAGCTGTTTACGTGTACAGCGGACGCTCCATGTCCCGGTGAATGAACTGTTGCTATAGAAACGATAATGTATTCGAATGAGCTAGAGTCAGGGAAAATTAAAATCAACCAATCACAAGCCAGAATTCTGAACCTTTGGTGGCCCTCCTACTGATGCAACATCCTACTTGCCCCCTGCTGGCTCATAGACCAAGAAACCCACACACCACCCCCCACACCCGAGAGGCTTATAGCTAAAAATACATTTAAAAAAAATAAAAATAAAAACCACACACAACAACCCAGTTTAGTTCTCACGCCTGTGAGCTTCCTCTCACTGATGCACAGATCTGTTGCACGCACTGATGTTCCAGTTTAAACTCTCTCTGGACTGCCACGGTCACGTCTCCTGGTCCTCTTGATTTGCCGTAATAATGCAATCGTTCACCGGAGTCGGCGGCGAAGAGACTGAGAGAAGTGTCCGTCAGTAATAACCTCAACAGCTACTTCTCCTGAACAGCCAACATCACTGCATGCATTCTAATCAGTTCGGAGATTCATCCTGGCATTTCCCCCCCCCTCCAATTTCTCACCTTTTCTTTTGGCATTAAATCGACAGCCACTAAGCTAAAGGTCAACCATTAAACAATCCGGGCGCAACAGCTCTGTCTCTTCCTTCACGTCTCCCATAAAAATATATATATAAATAAATAAATTAAATAAAAATAAAAAACACGCACTGACGGCTCACTGGCCAACACAAATCCACAACGATAGCTTTACAACCAGGCATAAAAGATGATGCAAAGCCCTGATTCCTATCCAGTTCGCTCATTTGCTTATTTATCGCCTGCATTTCGCATTTAACCTCCTGACGTTTCTTCTCCTCTCCGACACATTAGAGCTGAGAAATAACATCAACCAATAACACCACCCTGTCCTCAGTTTATTTGCTAAACGATAGACATGGGAATCTCATGAACAAAAGATTTGCTAACCTTAACGCTAATCCAATAAATAACAAATGAACAAATCTCAAAAAAAAAAAAAAAAAAAGGAAAGAAAGAAAGAAAGAGTCACTGACTCAAACCCTAGCACTCTTAACAAGAGACGAGCCAACCGAGAGATTCACTGACTCAGATTTCGACCCGCTGTAAAAGAGAGGAATGACTCTCAGCCACGATGAAAAAGATTGACTGACTCAAACACTGAGATTTGCTTCTCCCTTGTTAAGCATGCCAGTCACGACTGAAAGATTCAGAGGAACAACTGTTGACCTAAACACCAAGCCAGAGAATGACAACGTAGTGAATCTCAGTTACAAACTAAATGATTCACCGACTCCACCTATGACCCAGTAAACAGGAGAAGAAGGAATCACGCTTATGAACAAAAGATTTGCGACTCCTTCAGGGACTCGGTGAACGTGAGAGGAGAAAAACTGTTTGGTCGAGTGTTTTAAATGCCAAGCGCAGTCCAAAAAACCTGCGAAACATGTGAAATAATGATAATGTGGGTCTCATTTTCCCCAAAAGCATTCCAAAGATCATATTAACTTGCAGAGAGAGCGAGCATTCAAAGTGATGCTGACAAACAACTTGTCATGTAATAGCTGCTGTAATCAGCTTCGTGACCTTCGTCGAGTGTTTTCACTGCGAAGATGATGCAAAACACACACCTCAAGATTGCCTGCACAGTCAAAGAGCATCTTAAGAGGTTATTCTTCATGATGCACGAGAATCATCCTGTCAGAGGGACCACAGGTACACGTACGTTAATAAGAACAATTATGGGGTGTACCGATGGTCTCATATTTTGTAAAAATTGGCAATTTTTTTAAAAACTCATCTGTATGAGAACAAACCGAAACGGGCCCAGACTCGATCCTTGGTGGATACCAGAGTATTTTTTTCAAACCCTCAAAGTTCTGAAGAATTAAATTAATTAAAAATTTAAGCTAAGCTATGAAACTCCTCTCAGTTAAAGGTGTTCTAGACGCCACCTTGCTGTGAAACATCTTTGCAGAACGAGCCAAAGCTACACAGGTTTTCTAACACCACCATACCACAATTAGCACAATTACACTTCTAACACCTCATCATTAACGTATCAGTGGCTGTCAGCCCGTCCCACTCCAGCCCCATTGTGTGAAAACTCGTAACAGATTACAGCAAATAAACTACTAATTAGCTTCCAGCATGCGCCAAGAGCCGAGCTCATCTATAATAATCACAGCTTTTAGAAATCTTTATTTATTTATCTGTTGGGCTTGAAACAAGATCTACTTTTCTCACCTATTGTTTGGAACATATACGATACTGTAAAGATTCTGAACTACAGTACACATGGACAAGCTTGTCCACAGTCTGGACAGATTTAACAACTGGTCCCCATACTCCATTCTTCCATCTCATCTTTTTTTTTCCCCCTTTTTGCAAAATAAGCCAAAAAAAAAAAATATATAGCATCAAGTCCTCCCTCACTGACTCAGTTGTAGCTCTTCTACCACCACCATTGCTGTTCTTTGTATATTTCTTTTGCATTTGATGTCCTGATGCCTGCAAAATGTCTTATAAAAGATGTACCATGTGAGATTCTTTTTCCAATTTGTCCTTTTGAAAATGTAAAATGTATGGTCACCTCTACAATGCCATTGTGGCACATTAATTCACCCTGTTTGACGTCATAGATGAGACATTATTCACATGTCCTGTGGGAAGAAAAAAAAAAAAAAAAACCATGTGCACAAAGAAAATTTGTTAAACTTTTTACAGAAGCCAGTGGGATTAGTTAGACTTTCTGCAGGAATGGACGTTATTGGTCAAAGCTTTAAAGGGGAAAGCAGGATTGGCCGGAATTCCTTCAGGGGTGGGCGGGATTGGTCAAACTTATGGTGGGAATGGGCAAGATTGGTCAAAATTCCTGTGGGATGGGGCGGGATTGGTCAAACTTATGGTGGGAGGGGGAAGGATTGGTCAGAATACCTGTGGGAGTGGGCAGGATCGGTCAAACATCTGGCTGGAACAAGCACTTCACTGAATCAGTATTTTCTCTCCATAAACATGCCAGTACCCCTTTCTGTAGAACCAGAAGTAGAGGGGGCAGAGTCAGACCTGATCCAACTCCTTAGCAGACTTAAACTAAAAGTCCAGGGGGAGGAGACATCTCAGGGGGTGGATAAGTATGTCGTTCCAGGTTGTAGACCATCCCTTGGGTTAGAGTTATAGGAGAACTTGGATCAGATCCCACTCAACCCTCCAGTAAGCAATTCATCAGCCTACACAGATTTATTTTGTACTTGTTTAAAGTAATAGAGAGACTTTAAAAGTGACTTTAAACTCCTATAAACGTGTCATAGCGTTACACTCCCGATCTGAACAGAAGCTTTTGCTGCACTGCAGGTTTTCCTGGCGTGAAGGAACAGAACACAATGAACCATTCCTCAGCCGATATTGTCTCGTCCTCCCCGGAGCTTTTCACAGACGGAGTCATCCATCAAAAGGCAATCAGATAAGATTATCAATTACTGCAGGGTCAAAAAGCGAGAGTCGCATTCTATTCTCCATTGTCCCACCGAAAACAAAAGCGGCTGATGAGGGATTCTCAGGTCTCTGGAGGACTCATTATTTCATTAAGGACAGAGTCCAGCGACACTTCATATAACAGCACGTTTGGGGGATTTCTCTCTATTAGCGGTGTTGCGTGTGGAGACAGGGGAAATATTCAGAGTTTCTAAGCTGCCCTTGTTTGCGGGGGGGCAGTCGGGAGGGGCGGATAAAATAAAACTTAGCAACGGTGGCCATTAAGACTGTTAATGATACATGCATTTTCTTTTTTTGCCAAAAACAAAGTTGCTTCTTCTGTTCATGGCTGAGTCCTAAATGACCCCCTAATCACTGCTCTTCATCACACCACCTTGTCATTGATTATTTTTCTATAACAGCGTCACACACAGTGCGTTATACGTAATGTAATAATAGTTGACTGAGTCAGAGTCATTTGTCAGAGTCAAATGAACGAATCAATATGACCATGAAAAATTGACGTTTTGTTTTTTTCAAAATTTAGACAACACAATATTTCACTGAGTAATTAAAGTGCATGTACACTCCATCCCAATAACCTTTGCCTCTCACACCATTGCGCCTCATTTTCTTTTCCTTTTCTTTTTTTTTTCTAAACCCAGGCAAAGCCCGAGCGTTCATGGTGTTTAGCTTTCATTACGAGAGCACCATTTGACTTCATTAGCAACTCTAAATGTCTGTGTGCAAAAATAAATGCCCTTCATTTAAGCGAGATACTTATTTTGGGACGAAATACGCTCAATTAAACAGACACAACGGACAAATCGGAAACAAATCTATGCGATTTACAGGGTTTCTACAGCAGCGGGTTGAACGAAGGTGCAATAACATCAATCTTTCCTCTTTCTCGGGTTACTCAGTGCTGCTGCGGTGTTAAAAAAGGAGTAAAATTTTTTTTTTTTTTTTTTTTTTTTTTTTTTTTTTTAAATGTTCACTTCAGTCTCGCTGAAGTTTCCAACAAGTGAAAGTGTTAACAAAAGCCAAACATGTCAGAGCGGACAGCGGTGTGGGGGCGAGAAAAATCTTAATGTCGGCAAAAATGTCAGCACTCACACTGAGAACGGACACAGAGGGGGACAATCCTGGTGTGCCATTAGCCTTCCAACTCATTCAGCAGGAGGTGACCGTATAACACACACACACACCTCCTGTGACTGTACTAAGAGCAGATCAGAGGGTGAGTCAGTGGGCTTGATTTCCCCCCCAGACTAATAGTGTGGAGCTTGTCAAATTACATATTTATTTCAGCACAGAATTGTATCCACAGCTGGAAAATTGGGAACGTGACGATATATCAGAGATATCAGCGATATATATCACTACAGATCAAGTTACACCATGATCAGGAAATAAATTCGATATTTACAGAATGTGACATGTCCTGTCAAATATATTCATTATTAACGTGCGAGCCTGATACATTTCTGCACAGAAAAGTGTGATGAAAAGTGTGTTTCATAGTGTTTTGAGCTGCAGCATGCATTATACAAGCAATAAACTATGAAATGTAAAACATTTCCAGTCTTGGTTGGGGAAACAAAGGGGGAAATCCTTAAAGGTAACATTTAAAACGCAAACAGAGATTAAAAAGGTGAGAGTTCGTGACTGGGGGAAGCAGGAAGCAGCGAGGCAGTTCTGATGCTGTGTGGTGTGTAACATTTCTCAGGAGGAGCTCGGTGTGTCAGCGCTGTGCTGATGTGGCATAACATGTGCTTTAAACTCCCTACTGAAGGTCAATGCACTCGCTATCACACCCCATATTAAACAATATCACACACTGCAGTTCATCACAACACACACAAAAAAAAAAACCTACGTCATCACCCATAGGTGCTGCAAAAAAATCTGAAGACATCATGACTAATTTCTGTATCATTCATGTAGCTTACGTTTCTTATCGTGAGATGATTATAGCTCAAATATCAGGTTATTCAGCCCGATTTTAGACGCTTTGTACTCATTTCAAACTTTACATTATTTGGTTCGTTGTCATCTTATAAGAGGAAATGTTGGATAAATTTGACTACTTTCTTTTTTTTTTTTTCCTTTTTTCCATTTTCTGAGATGGGTTAAGATGTTCACTCTTCAGGCATATCTTTCTTATATTTCTCATACTGTGAAAACATACCATTACACCGATCAGCCATAACATTAAAACCACTAACCGTTGATTAAAAAGTTCATTCTGGTTCTGATGGAAAGAAGAAGTGAGAACACACAGAGCATCACAGCTTGCTGCGTATGGGGCTGCGTAGCTGCAGACCGGTCAGAGTGCCCTTGCTGACCCCCTGTACACCACCGAACGCTCCTACAATGGGCATGTGATCATCAGAACTGGACCATGGAGCAACGGAAGAAGGTGGCCTGGTCTGATGAATCAAGTTTTCTTTTACATCATGTGGAGGCCGGGTGCGTGAGTGTGCGTCGCTTACCTGGTGAAGAGACGGCACCAGGATGCACTATGGGAAGAAGGCGAGTCGGCGGAGGAAGTGTGATGCTCTGGGCAATGTTCTGCTGGGAAACCTTGGGTCCTGCATTCATGTGGATGTTACTTTGACACGTACCACCTACCTAAACATTTCTGCAGACCGAAAACACACCTTCATGGTAACGGTATTCCCCAATATTAGTGGCCTCTTTCAGCAGGATAATGCTCCCTGATACACTGTACAAATTGTTCAGGAACGGTTTGAGGAACGTGACAAAAAGCTCAAGGTGTTGACTCGGAATGCAAATTCCCCAGATCTCAACCCGATCGAGCGTCTGTAGGATGTACTGGACAAACGAGTCCGATCCACAGAGGCCCCACCTCGCAACTTACAGGACATAAAGGATCTGCTGTAAACATCTTGGTGCCAGATACCACAGCACACCTTCAGAGGTCTTGTGGAGTCCATGCATCGACAGGTCAGAGCTGTTTTGGTGGGAGAGGTGGACCTACACAATATAATGCAGGTGGTTTTAATGTAATGGCTGATCAGTGGGGTTTTTTTTTTTGTTTTTGTTTTTTTCCCACCCCCACTTTCAGTAAGCAATTTATTTATTTTTTGATGCTATACATACATCTATTTTTTTAAAGCACCAGCAGAGGACGTCTTCCCCCAAACCTGTAAACCTGAGAAAGCTCATTTTTGGCAAAAATATCAGTAATAAATAGCGAATCTGAGCCAAGTCGATGCAGCACACACCGAGGACTGAGGCGAGCGAGTGTAAATATTTTTAAAAAGGTCCGTACAAGAGCACATTAGAGTTTCGGATATGGCGATGAATAACAGCGTTTATTCGCTGTGGATGAGACCTCCGGGTAATTTCTCTCACAACACTGACATAATATTATCCATTGCTGTAAGATAAACTGACGCGCATATACGGTAAGAGTAAATAAATACACAATTAAGGAAGTAAAGAGGTGTGTAGTGAGAGGTGTGGAAGTCGATATGTACATTATAAACATCAGTAATGTATCCGTAGTTAAATATAGACAGTTAAAATAACAGTTAATATCTATAGGGGGGGGGAATGACTCAACACATACTAGACATAAAATCACTACATTATAAATCAAATTATTCTGGATTGTGATTGGTCAGAAGGTGCTGATTCATTTTCTTTGGGTTTTTTTGTTGTTGTAAAGATCGTGTTGTGTACAAACAAAGCCATTAAAAAAAGAAGTCTGTCTAAGTGTGATTTCTCTCAAGATTTGATGAAGTTGTTGGATAGATCATTTTTGTAGCAAAGCATAACTAAAGTTCAGTTTGTAATCAGACAGCCAGATGTCAACAATGTCATCATCGTAACAGTAGAGCGTTTACACGCTGTAGACAACACAAAGACGTGCAAATTGGAAATAAGATATGCGAATGAATGCGAAAGCGATTATTTCCTCAGCGATGTTAGCGTGAACGGAGATCGGTGGAGTGAAGAGACGACGATGAGGCTCATGTTTTGATTTGTACTTCAGGTGGTGAGAGAGAGAGACTGGCGTGGACGATGCCGATAATCCAAGTGAGAACTTGTGATTCTTTAAAATCCATCAGTAGATTAGGTTATGAATGTAGATGTAGGATTGGTGTCTTTCAGTGGAATTCACTGGAATGGAATTATTAAATGAGACCCCCCCCCACCCACTTATGGCGAAATGCTAGAAATTCTGGTTGAGATACAAAATGGAAACACGTTTCAGTCCAAGAAATTCTGTAGTTTTCACAATGACATGTAGGAAATATTGACTTTTCACAAAAGTAGTGAAGGGTTTTCTCAGGCCCACACAAATATATGGGCAGGACAACCACGCCTCCATGGCTTAATCATGACACTCCATGTGACGCCCCCCACAAAAAAAAAAAAAAAAAAAGAAAAGAAAAGAAAACCACCATGCCCATCAGAGTGCAGTCTGCAATTGTCACAAGACCCTTGTCACTCTTATTAATCTTTATATTATCTTTATTTCCTCACTGCATGGAGTATAAAAATATATTTTCTTGGGTGTAAATTCAAAATATGCATTAAAAAGGTAGTCATTTCACTCACACACACTTATCATATCATTTGTTAATGCTCTTCTGCCCCCTGCTGGTGGGATTCTTCGTGTTTGATTTGTCTTTTATGAGCCGCACTCAAGCACGCATGTCCAAGTCCAAAATGTCAGGATGAATTTATGTACCCATCAGAAAAAAGACGAGCGTTAGCCAGATTAGATTAGCATTGATTGCACCGTGGTGCGGAGCGCTTGATTGTGCTCCAGTTGTATGCCATGACTCATTCACCGACCTAGCTGAGGGTTTTAAACACTGCTTCTGCTCATATAAACCCAAACGCATTGATATAAAATGCAGTCTGTCACTAACCGACAGCTCACAGGGGACCACATGAGTCACCCAAGTCTTAAAATACAGCTTGCCACCTCGAGTCACATTTCTGTAATATCTATTACTACTATACAATTAGAATTAGAAAATTAGATTTAACTCATGTTGCTGTAAATAGATTGTCATATAGTTACATAGTTAACTACCGCCACCCCTTATTGTGCCCTTGCCACCGCTTATTATTGTGATCATGCCCACCCTCCTTGCCATCCCATTCCTAAAAATACATACACTGCTGCCCATGTCTTTACTTCGACTCATCCCGAACGTCTACCATGTTCACCACAGCTAATAAAGCGAAAAGTAAAGCAAAAGCTCCTGAACCTCAGGCAGCTTCCCGAAATCGGATTATTATCTGTGAACAGACGGAAGGAGCGCTGTTTATCACGCTGAAATAGATCTCTACAGAGCGCCTGAGACAGACCGAGAAAGAGCGATGTGGTTAATAAAAAGGAGAGCTCAACACATTTCTGCCGTTCCACACCGACACGTGGTTTCTCTTATATGAATCAGATTTCTTTTTCTTTTTTTTTTACCGTTGTAAACAAACCAGATTTGGCAAAAATGTTCTGTTCTTTATCGTTTTTGTTGCTACTCTGAACCCACAAATCTTTTCACAAATCATCTTCACGCCCCTTCACTGTGACTGACAGATACAGAGGCCATACCACCCTCTCACTGTAAATAACACAGAGGCCACACCCCCTTCACTATGAATGACAGATACAGAGGCCACACCACGCTCACTGTAAATAACACATACAGAGGCCACACCCTCTTCACTGTGATTGACCCATACAGATGCTGTACCACCCTCTCACTGTAAATAACAGATACAGAGGCCACATCCCTTCACTGTAAATGACAGATACAGAGGCCACACCATCTTCACTGTGCCACACAGGCCACACCCTCTTCACTGTGAATGACATACAAAGACCACACCTCCTTCACTTCACTTCTTAGCTAGCACATAAGGTGTGAAAGTGTACAATGATGCATTAGCTGATAGTCATTTATTTAGCAGTGTGTTGCTATTATAATGATCCATCAGCATGCTATTAGCACTAATGCTAACACATTACTGAAAATGAGCATGCTAACTCAGGATTACACTGAAAACGATAATGATATCTCCACAAAGGAGATATCCAAGACACACACGCACAGTTAGTTAGCATGGTCTTTAGCAGGGACATGGAGCTCCACTGCTAGTGTTTTCCCTCCCAGTTCCCTCTTATAAATGTCGCTCAGGCAGAAGCGGCAAATCAAATGACCTGCGTTACTGAGAGACGCCTCGAGAGAGAAATCCAATAAGGCCCTGCTCCATAAGCACAAGCGCAAACAGCACAGAGCTCCAACCTTCCACAACACCCTTTATGACAGCTTTGTGTTTTAGAAGTGCTCTTTAGAAACAGTGCTTCATCTCAAACAATCTGGAAAAACTTTTATACATTATACGGGTCTGAGATGACGCTAAGCTACAGGCTGTAAACGGTACATAAGTGAGCGAATCTCAGAGCTAATATCAGCAGCCATAACGAGGCCCTAATCTCTAAGAAAATGTCCACAGTACGTTTCTTCGCGTTGTGTTTTTATTCAAGAGATGAAATGGTGGAGCATTATTACCTGCATGGCAGGTGTGACTGAAATCACGTGCGTCAGGATGATGATCCTGACGGTAACAGAGACAGTTATTGTAGGAAATACATTTCGGTCATTAATGTAACAAATATTTCGGTTATTAACATAAAATTGAGATTAGTTATTAACAGTAACAGATTTCGGTTAACATACCGTGGACGTCAGTTAGTGACAGTAACAGGTTTCATTCTTTATGGCAACCAAAACTGCATTTATTAATGCTAACAAATTTCAGTTATTCACTAACCTAAATTGCGGTTATTTGCAATAACAGATATTTCAGTTATTAACTGAAATAGATTTCAGTTAATACATCCATCTTTTATACCACTTATCCTTCACGGTCATGGGGAACCTGGAGCCTATCCCAGGGAGCATGGGGCACAAGGCGGGGTACACCCTGGACAGGGTGCCAATCC
>JANDJT010000228.1:3848573-3871728 GCA_024331685.1 Stegophilus panzeri | reverse complement strand
TTTCTGATTTGGAGAAAAAACAAAAAAACAAAAACATGCCCTACATGTTTTTAAAAAAAACCTGTGTAACAGTCACATGTTAAAGTTTACAAATTATGGCCTACATGCGCAAAAGACAAAGAAAATGAAAAATGAATCAAGTGTAAAAATCACATGAAAATGCAACGTATAAAAACATGCAAATATATGAAAACCACACGTTTAAATTTCACATGTGAATCATGATTCTTGATTCACATGTGAATCATGACCACTAAATTAGTCTCGGTCTAGAGGAGAACATCCACCAACAGAGGGGATTAGTTAGAGAGAGAAAGAAAAGAAAAAAAAACCAAAACAAAAACATCCAAGAGGCCAAGAGTATCTCTGAAGGAGCTGGAGACAGGAGCATAAATAGGACAAGACTGTTTGCCAGAGTCTCCCTGGTGGTCTAGAGGTTAGGATTCAGTGTGATCTGGCCCGGGTTCGATGATTCTTTCAGAAGAATTGCGATACTGATTGGAAGCTCATGAATTCAAATCCCAGGAACAGCAACATAGCTCTGTTGGCCACTGAAATGTGTCGCTTGTATATGTTTATGATGAGAGCTGACTCCATTCTGGCAAGCTCTTTATGAAGCTACTCAAATCTACATCGGTGTTTATTCGATACAGTACGACTTCTCGTTTATTGCATGACAGAGCAGCGATTCGAAAGGTATTTCAAACAGACTAGACGCTGAGAGCACCATACATAAATATGCAACATGATGCATGATGTTTGTTTTTTTTACTCAGTCTTTTCAGCATTTATGAGTGAAAAACCCATAAACCTAGAAGAAACTGGGTCTTCGTTGACAACTATAGTATCTAGATTGTGCATGTACATGGATCACTGATGATCAACAACAGGTAAATCAAACACCTACTTGTGAGAAGCAATGCCTTGTTGCTTGGTCTTGAATGGGGTTCACTGAATGCTGCTCCAAAACACCTCTCCACACTCCAAACACTGCTCCAAACACCTCTCCACACTCCAAACACTGCTCCAGACACCTCTCCACACTCCAAACACTGCTCCAGACACCTCTCCAGACACCTCTCCGCACTCCAAACACTGCTCCAGACTCCTCTTCAAAATGGCAGCAATGCAATCAATTCAGCATTTAGATAGCTATATCTATACTTATATATGCTAAACCAGGAAGTTAACAGGAAGTTGTAAGTCTGCAAGGAAATTCCTCAGGCGACCTCTGCTGGTGTGGAGGTGTAATGTCCTGGGTGTGTGTAATATAATCCAAATGAATTCCACTTCTGATCTCTACACAATGTGGGAAAGATGAACTTATGCTTCTGTATATTAACTTGCGTTCCTTTGTGTTCAAACAGTTCCTAGCTTCATTAATCTAAACAGTTTAAAGAGAGACAAAAACATAATAGACAGTGTGTTTTGAGAGAATACAACAGTACATCCATATAATGAAGAAATGTCACAGGATTTCCCTCAGTCACGTAAAACAACAAGAATACTTCTTTGTTTCGACAAAATGCGTGTGATGTCACAACCCTGATGCAGATGTCTATCTGCTAGATGTCTCACTTTTGAACGAGTCTCTGTCTAGCCGATGCTAATCTCGTGCACGAGGTCAGGTCCGGGATCACGTGTCACACGGCATTAAAATTCTGAGCATATTTGCTTTCCAGAAACTCATTTTCACCTGAATTGCTTGGGGCTTATCTGAGCTGATGGTGTGTTTGTTTGTACCTTTTAGATAAGCAGCTGAGAGCAGAGGGAGTGTCGTTCAGTCAAGAAGCCAGCCATCACCTGAGCAAGATAGCAGAAGCCATTAAAGAACTGGTAAAACAAACAAACAAACAAACAAACAAACAAATAAATAAATAAATGAACATCATCACCTTTTTCTCGGTGTGATTGCTTTGTCATCAAACGTCTGCTCATGAAACCTTCATTAGTGTAACTTGGAGAAAAGATTCAGCGAAATCCAATAACGTGTAGGTTAAATCGGTCTCCGTCCCTTTAATGGGAGCAAGAAATTGACAAGTAAATAGTCGTACTGCATATTTTTGTGTTCTTATAGGCCATGATTAAAGGGATAGTTCAACTACAAAGTACACAATATCCTCTTTACATCAAATGTACTCGAGATGTACAAGATGTATCCGGTGTCTGAAGTTAGCTTCTTTAGTTTTTCCCTGGATCTACCAGGCTAACGTAGCTAACAAGTAATGCAAGCTTATGGCTACCAGTTTAGCATCCTCTCAATCATCACATAGTGCCTCCTTAGTGTTTCAGACAGACCGTATCACCCACTGTTTCCTATAAACATGGACAAAACGTTGTTGCAGAGATGAAAACAGTCTAATCCGAGGCACTAGGAAAGGGCCGTGGCCTAAAGTTTGAAGGCTGGAATGTACCTTATAAGTAATTCAGATCAAATTCTTATCGAAGTTCGTATTTCATGTGTAGAATTCAATTTTTCACGACGCTATTAACTTCCTCTTCTTTGTCCGCAAATCTAAAGAAGCAAACTACAGTAGCTAAACGTGTCTCCGCTGATTGACTAGCTTTATTTAACGTCAGCTTAATCGTTCAGGAGGCATCCAGAAAAGCCGTGCATGAGGAACTTGAGGTGGAAACGATCGAAACGGGAAAACTGCGCCATCAGCTCCTGAGCCAGCACGATGATATTCTTGCTGAAATATCAGGTAAACGTGCGGCATCGGGACGTCATCTCGATCAAATAGTTATCCGCGTGGATGACATTGTGTGTACTGTGTGTATCAAGATCAAGTCCCCTGTGTGCTTTACAAACAAATAAAACTAGGCGGGTTTGTCGATTTCTAGCCGCCGTGGCCGCTGCTAGAGATGCGAACGCGGCCGAGATGAATCAGCTCCAGCTGGAGATGGCGAACGTCGTGCGGGAGATCGAGTCGATGGAGAAGAGACGGAAACTTCTGGTGGAAGAGAACGTCCTTCTTTTGTGAGGATTGTCAGCAATGACACGTTAGCATGGAATACAATTATTACTACCAGTTACATCTCAGTGCTATTGAATTCTCGAATCTGATTGGTCAGAAGGTTTACAGTGGATTCATTTTCTGTAACTGTAGCATTTGTCAAAACTAGCCACACTCCAGTAATGTGAAAGTGACCTGTGACTAGTTTAAAGGTTATTTTTATATAATACATTCAATAAAGACAAAGAAAGTGCAGATGGTGAGGGAAAATGGCTGCCAGTGACACAATAAGACTTGACCTTCCTGGGTGGGGTTCGCTTAGAAAAAAGAGGTTCTTAGGAGTTCTTTTTAGGGGAGTTTTTGTCATGTTTAATGGTTTAGAAAAAAAAGGGTTCCTTAAGGTTTTGGGGTTGTTGGTTTTTTTTGGATGGTTCTAGCTTTCTAAAGGATTTCTACTTAGAACTTGTACTAATGCATGAAAATGGGTTCCTTAGGGGTTCTCCAGGTAAAAAATTCAGCTTATAAAATTCATATCTCAGGGTTTCTTTGTATGGTTAACAATTTAATTTTAAAAAAAGGGTTCCTTATGGGTTCCTTTGGTGGTAAATTGTTTACAAAAATGGATTCCTTAAGTGTGCTTTTTTATGTGCTATGCAGTTTATTTAAAAAAAAAAAAAGAAAAAAGAAAAGGTTTCATAAGAGTTGTTTACAGATGGTTACGTAAACAGCTGGGGAAGAAAATGCTAGGGTTCACCTTCTCCAGTTTGGTAGCTGTTGTATGATAGAGAAGAACCAGTTACTGTAGTGGGTGGGAATTGGCAAGTGGCCAAATTAGGGATACAAATTGGGGGAAATGCACACCTTCCCAGATGATTATAAACGCCTTGCTTTTCATATACATTCGCAGAAATGAAGGGTCTTCAAGTCCATCTCTATTGTCCCATCAGGTGTGTTTCAGAATTGTACAAGCAGTACAGCCAATCAGGTGCTTGTGTGCGTAACCGGAAGGTTTGTGAGTTCAAATCCCAACACAGTCAGATGTAAAGCTAAAGTCAGACCCCTGAGTAAGACCCTTAACAGTCACCTGCTCGGTTCTGTACTTTGATCACTTAAGTCCGCTTCATATAAACGTTCGTCTGCTAAACGAATAAACGTCAGTAAATATTTCCGTAGACCAGAGCACCAGCTTCTGAGCGCCAGCTACACCGAGCTCATTGAGCAGCTCAACAGCCAGCTGTCAGAGAAAGCCGATACGCAGATTACGCTGAATGAAACGAGGAACGAGATCCAGTCTACGAAGGAGAAGATCGCTCGAGTGCACTCAGCCAGGAAAGATCTGCAGGACAACCTGATCAGGGAGAGGAAGCAGTTTGAAGACACAAAGAAAATGCTCGAGAAAGAGGTACTAAAAAGGTTATTCTGATTAGTCAGAAGGTGTTGATTCATTTTCTTTAACAGCAGCTGGTTTTTTTGTTTGTTTTGTAGATTGACGAGACGATGAACGCCATTCAGGAGCAGACGAAGACGAACGCTGAGCTGCACAAAGATCTGGACATGGCTTTAGCTGAGCTCATGAAGGAAGAGGAGAAAGTTGACGGGCTTTCAAATGTAAACTCCTGTTCTACTAAATCTCAGTGCAATATGCAATTTAAGCACGTTTCCACTACAGGAACTTTTTCAGGAACCACCGCATTTAAAAACAAGCACTCGACTTTAATCGGGAAAGAAAAAAAATAACTGATACAAAAATGCCAAGGAGAAGATAGTGAGGGTTGAAATAAATAAATAAAGAGCATAGAATAGCACTTGATCCAGCACTTATTGTTTTGCATGTTATAGTTATATATTAAGTATTAAGGCATTTTTATTACTCGTGTGCACGACTTCATGAAAACACAAGATACTACATCCAGGTTAAATCCGCTTAAATCCAAGGTTAGAATCTTGTATAACTGAGACATGCCTCTGTTTTTAAAAAAAAAAAGTCTTTATTTACACCTGAGTTTTGAATACTGATGTGCACAATTTTGGTATTAAATCTTCCCTGCATGTGGAGCTCTCAAATTATCATTTCTTTTAAATATGGACAACCCAAATATCTTTTCTCTGTTATATCATAGCATTCCTGTTGACGTTTATTTTAAGAGGCTGGAAATCAGATCTGCCTTCCGGCTGAGTAAAGCTCAGTCGGTGCCCTCTTTAGGGAGCTATTCATCATGTTTCAAGTGTTCTAATTAAACCTTACTTGTGTTTTTAGCAAATCTCACTGTTGGAGAGAAGTACGGTCAGACTGAAGACATCACAACGGAAACACGAAGAACAGATCGAGGACAAGATCAAAAAATCAGACGAGCTCACAAAGCAGAAGTAAGCTAGTTAATGTAGCTTCAGCTTTGATTCCTTGCTGTTTAATTAATTATTATTTTTATTTTTTTAACGACCTGACTTTTTGCATTATCGACAGAAAGCTCCGTGAGAAAGAGCTACGAGAGCTGAGAGAGGAATTGAACCTGCAGCTGCTCAAGCTTCAGGAGAACATCAGAACGGTAAGAAATGTGCTGAGCAAACTTTTAAAACATCTCCCTCTTCCCCCACTCCAGAAAAGAATCAAAGCACTAAATCCCATCTCTCAGATGTGAGCTTTAAGGCATCGATTTGCCGCCTGGGCTAGATCTCGCTGAGCCGAGTCTTCACACTGAGCTTTTGAAAAACAAACCTTCAAAGGTGCGTCGTGTAGAGATGACCTTTAGCAGAGCCGAGGATCGGACCGGACTCAGATCCGCTACGGCTCACACCAAGTAAATGGATGCCTGAGCTGGTTAAAGGATAACCGCGGCAAAATTGACTCGAATAAACCTTCTGACGATCTGTTCAGATCAAGATTAGCCGGTTTTATATTTTTGTTCAAAGTAGAACAGGATTAACAATTTGTTCCCAAGATGAAGCTGAAACATACGTTTGAAAAGCCATGTTTAAGAGGTTGATGTGTGTACTGCTGTTATCGTTAATTATTTTCTAATATCAGGACATCACAAAGTGATAACACAGCGCTAACGACAACACATTGTACTTTTTATCCATTTATTGTTCTGTTTAAATATCGAGGAACGTCCGTGAAACAAGTTATTTCATTATTCTCTTCTGAAGACTTGTTGAAGATTTATTATTAATAAATTTGGGTTAAAGGGTTGGGTTTTTTTTTTTTTTCAGGTGGAACGAGAGATAGAAGAAGAACAGAAGGAGAACAGAGTTCGTCTCGAGGCCATCTCTAAGCTTTCATCCGTCTTCAGAGCTCAGAGGAAAAAGGAAGACGACGCTTTGGCGGATCAGAGAAACCTGAGCAGAGAGTAAATATAATTTCACAAGTTTCATACTTCATACACGTGCTTATCTAATTCAATTCATGAACTTTACACCACAGCGATGTAGAGTTCTGGATTGTGATTGGTCAGAAGGTGTTGAAGAATTTTCTAGAACAGCAGCTCTCTCTGACCGTAGCGTAGCTGCAAATCACAGCTTTATTTATAATTAACGCGCTCGTTCTAATACGTTATCGTTTCTATAGCAACACCTCGTTCACAGGGACGTGTTAAAAAAACGTGTAATCGTCGACGTGGTGAGGTTTTCTGTAAGGAGATATTTATTTAATATTCATGGAAGGAGTCTCCAGTGTCAGCGCTTTGTAACTGTCAGAGGTAAAGATGTGGTATTCTTTATTTAAGTTTCCCGACATCTTCAGGACAGAGGAGGTTACTCTTTGCGGTTTCTAAGTAGCGTGTAAAAGATAAAGAGGAATAAGTGGTAGAAGAGGAATGAAAGAGATGCAGGCTTTCGGACTTTCCAGCACATTTTTCCTTTTATTTTCTTTCAGACTGGAAAAATCGAAGCAGAGGCTGGATGAGCGCTTCGCCTCGATCGCCAAATATAAACTTCAAATCAAAGAGATGGAGGAAGAGATGAAAGAGCTTCACGAAGCCAACAAGTACGACTCGGTTCAGTAGCTTTATGTACAGTATGCTCTGGTGTACGGTATCACATGGTGATTCTTGGCCAGCTCCGATGTGAGCGCATATCTCTTCCTGTTTTCACAGTCAGCTAATATTATAATAAAGTTGTATATTACTTCACACTCCTGGTGACATTTTAGTAGGTTTAGTGGTTGGTACTTAATGGTATTACAGATAATTAGTTATACAGAGTCTTTTAGTAATAATTTACCAACATATCTGAGGGAAATGTTGTTATTCCTGATGTTCCTGTCTCATTTCTGATATGGTGGAACCCTCAGAAGTTAGCATTTGATGCTAAGTTTAATTATAATGTCATTTTAGTCATACAGTGTCTTTTTTCAGAAATTTACCAACACATCTGAGAGAAATGTTGATATTTGTAATGTTTCTGTCTCATTTCCGGTATGGTGGAACCCTCAGAAGTTAGCATTTGATGCTAAGTGTAATTATAATGTCATGTTAGTCATACAGTGTCTTTTTTCAGAAATTTACCAACACATCTGAGAGAAATGTTGATATTTGTAATGTTCCTGTCTCATTTCCGGTATGGTGGAACCCTCAGAAGTTAGCATTTGATGCTAAGTGTAATTATAGTGTAATTTTAGTCATACAAAGTCTTTTTTTCAGCAATTTACCAACACATCTGAGGGAAATGTTAATATTTGTAATGTTTCTGTCTCATTTGCAGTTACCATGCCTTTACACAGTTTACATAAAAGATGTCAAAGCTATGTACTAGCTAGCTAAACCATTAACCTTGTTCCAAGTCAAACAGCAACAAAATTCTCACAACGACCTAGCATAAGCATTTGCTGTGTTTGACTTCCCATGTCGAAAGTGTATACAGTGTGTGATAAGTCAGTAGAGACATAAATAAAGATGAGTGTAAATGCAGTAATGGTAGTCAGTGGTGATATTGATGGATCGTAAACGTTATTTTTGGTTTTGTTTCTCTCAGAATCAGTGTGGAGATGTTTCAGAAGAACCTGGTGGTGCTCGAGGGAAAGCTGGCCAAAGTGAAGAAGAACAGGTTCATCTTAATTTAATCACTAATCAATGAAAGCCTCCAGAAACAGAATGTATTAATGTTTTATTTTATTTTTTTCAGGGCAGCGTTTGAGGTCGAGAGAGAAGAACTCTGTCTGCAGATGGAAACTCTTAAAGAGCAGCACGAAGACAGTGTGAGAAAACTCTGTTCAGCCATCTCGTTACACAAGACAAGATACAGCGAGTTAGCTGAGGAGGTTAGCAACCGGCATTAAAGGAATATGTTATTATTTTTTGGAGTGTGTGTGTGTGTGTGTGTGTGTGTGTGTGTGTGTCTGCGTGAGATTACCATGAGCAATCATTTCAGCACATTTTTCCCTGCAGTGACAAAAGAACAGAAAACATTTTACAGAAAACTCAGTTATAATAGAAGTCTAAGGGCAGTTGTTGAATTTTGACAAAAAAAACTATTCAAATAACACTGGCTACTTTACAGTTTCCTGGTTTTGTTGTACCATCATGAATTCTTCCCTCTGAAAAAGTTGTCCTACTTCCAAAGACCAATTTTACAGACTTAGAGCTTCATTTATTAACAGCTGATGAAGATTTCATGATAGCTTTCTAAAATCTGTTTTACATAAAAGCTTCTTGTTCAACATCTGCCCTTAGACTTCTATTATAACCACGCTTACTGTAAAAAAAATTCTTGGTTCTTTTTCTCAGGGCAGGAAAACGTGTCGAAATTCTTGTCCATGGTAATCACACACACACTAGTTAGAGATCATATTGAACATTTCTGTAGTACTCCTTTAATCATATTTATTGTGTTTCGTAGAAGAAGAAACTCAAAGAACACGAAGTCATGAGCTATTTAATCGAGGAACTAACACACCGGCTCTCCAGAGCGGAACAGGAGCGTAAACAGACGGAAATTAAGTACAATGATGAGATACAGCAACTCAACGTAAGACGCATCTTATGTGTTGTGCAAAAGTTTTGGTGCCCTAATTTTGATTCTTTCTGAAGGCATCTTCTTGTTACAGGATTTCTTCAGATGTCTCTAAGACTCCTGCACAGTACTGTAAAAACATCACAAACTTATTATGTAAAATTTGTATCCCTCCCAATTGCTTTAAATTTTAACCCTTTAAACTCCCATGAGCTCTATAATGTTCCTATTCGGGGTTTTTTTTATTTGTAGGAAACTATTGAAGCTTCTTAACCCCTGGCTTATTATTCATTTTAAAGGACATTAGTCGATATATCAAAGTAAAATATCAAAGGTACGTTCGTCAAAAATCAAAGGCAAATTTATTTATATGGTGAGGAATGAAATAAACAATGTCAAATTATAAATGCTGTGCTGCGGCACACGATTGCTGAAGATGTGCGACATGCAAATTTATGCAAATGTATTCAAATGCACTGCATTGAATATCAATTGTTATACATACTGGATCTTCAGAAGCCCCTTGCACACTTACACACACACCTAAATAAAGCATGCGCTTTATGTTTTTTCTGAAAGGTGGAGGCTGAGTCAATCTCTCGAGCTCGACTGGATGAAGAAAAGGAGCTGAAGGATCAGGAGACGGTGCTGTCGAAGGTCGAGGCTCGGTTTGACGCTGATCAATCTCGACATCAAACCCTCAAACAACAAACAACCAGTACGTACACACACACACACACACACACTTCACGTTAACACAGCCGGCTCCAAATATCAGAATTGTCTCATATCAAAGACTTCAAAAACCACTTTTGTTGACAAAAAATAGAAAGATCACACATAACACATAGTGAAGTGTCCTGTGTAGTCATTGATA
This sequence comes from Stegophilus panzeri, assembly GCA_024331685.1. Taxonomy (NCBI): domain Eukaryota; kingdom Metazoa; phylum Chordata; class Actinopteri; order Siluriformes; family Trichomycteridae; genus Stegophilus; species Stegophilus panzeri. The sequence goes on along the minus strand of JANDJT010000228.1, from coordinate 3,861,948 downwards.
TGGTGCAGATTTCTGTGTTTATGGAACATTTATGGAAGGAGTCTCCAGGAGCAGGTAAAGCTGTAGCTTGGTAAAGTCTTGGAAGTTCCATGTCAAAACATGAAACTAGAAATTGGGGGGGGTGGCGGAATAATTCCATCGGAAATATTGAAAAAAGCCACAACAAAATCGAGCGTTTTTGGTCGCACCAATCACAAAAAACTCTGCGAAATCCTGTACAGATTGATTCAGATTTGGTAATGAAATAAAAACTGGTAACGCAGTCTGACTTTTGGAATTCAGCTGCATTTCAGAACTCCACAAATACCTAATATGATCGTTGTCTTTACTGCTCTCTCAATGTTTTATTTCCTTCTTACTTATTAGAGCTGAAGGCCAGAAAATATCACCTGGAGCTTTCGATACAGGAGGTGAAAGAGCGAACAGCAGCGATGCTACAGCCAAAGGTAAAACAGAGGGGCAGTTACTGTATCTAAAATCACATCACCTCAATATATCATAACTGATCTGTGTACAGTTGGATTTAATGTTGTGGATTGTTCATGAAACACTTCCTGTTCTCACTTCCGTTACAGCAGCTATAAACAATCGTTCCCTCACTTTTTTTTTTTTTTCCTTGTTTCACTCTCCAAGTTTAATTTTTTTTAAAAACCTAACTTGTTACACATTACTGAGAAACGTAAACTCCTCGGTCCTGAAGATATCAGAAAACTTACAGCTTTACCTCTGGCTGTTACAAAGTGCTGACGTTGGAGACTCCTTCCATACATGTTACATAAACTGCAGAAAATATCACCAAATTTTTTATTTTTACAGCAACTATACGGTGTTTCCTAATGAACAAATTGACATTAGCGTCGTTTATGTCTATAATATTGTCACAGGAAGATCTGAAGAAGGAGCTGCAGACTTTACGTGAGAACCACATGGAGCTCCTGCGCTCTCACGCCGAGCAGATCAGCGCCACAGAGAGGAGCGTTTATGAGAACGGACTGATGCTGGAGCAAGCGAACATGGAAAACAGTCGCCTACATCTGGTGGGTCAGTCGGTAATTAGCCGCTCTTTAAATTAAACGCTGTCGGATCATTTACAGCAAGTCTGAATGAACAATAATTGGTTGCAGCGTATTGAACAAATGAAGGAGGACATCATTAACGCAAGGAAAGAGACGGAGAAGCACACACAGGAAACGGGCTGGATGAAAGAGGAAGTGCAGTCCATCTACAGTGAGTCTACGTGATTTGTTCCATTTTTCTGTGTCTGCGTATATACAGTATGTCCATTTTTACTCGCCGTCTTTATAACCCAGCAAAATTACCCCTCAAACTGAACTCTATCACGTTCTTCATAACATTTTCTTAAGCCAACAATCCATCTCTTATTTCTACAGGAAGTTTAGTGGAAGCCTGGATCAGAGATAAACTGGCTACAGAGGTACGTTTCCTACAGCAGCACGTCACGAGGTGTTTAATTCCTCTTACACAACAGCAACTTGCTAACGATTACATTTCTTAATTTATTATAGAACATTTTTATCCGTTTATAGTTATTTAATGCAACTCTACATTAAAGCAGCTACAAACACTCGTTCCCTCACCAGCCTCTCTTTTTCACCTCTCTCATAGTTACAAAGCGCTGACACTGGAGACTCCTTTCATAAATGTTCAATAAAAATGTTCACAAATTACTCAACACCTTCTGATCGATCAGATTTGAATTCGAATTAAACACCACTGTGGGATAAGAATTGCACTACTTCATAAATATATTTGTACAATACATTTGTTACACGTGTGTGTGTGTGTGTGTGTGCACGCGAGTTATAAAAATTACAATTAAAAAATACAAATGAAATAATAATCCTCCCTCATACTGTAGGAATCTGCAGGAAAAGACCAGAAGGTTTTGGAAGCCATGCAGACATTCCTGCTACAGGTCCAGGAAAGGAAGCAGCACATCGGAAGCATCAACGGCAGGCTGGAGGCGGAGCTAAAGGCCATGAGCATGCTGCTAGAAATGACTAAACCTCAACAGAAACCAATGTAAAGGAGATCAAACAGATTTCAAAAGAATGTTAATGTCTTTATTGCACTTACATTTCACCTCACTGACAGCAGAGACTAGAGAGCTCTAAATATGAACTTTAAAGTCGCTCAAAACTTGTTTTTTCCCCTCCGTAACAGGACAAGCTGAAAGAGAAAATATAAGCAGTAACAGAAGGTAACATATTTGATGAATGTTCCACAGAACAACTAGGAACGTAACTATAAATGGATAAAACTTGTAATTGTCAGCAAATTACTGTGGTGTAAAAGGAATAAAGCACCTTGTGACGATCGTGATGTTTATTTATGAAACATGAGAAAAACGGAAACAGTCATATCTTACTGATGACGTGTAAAACTCATGAATAGTGCTGTATAATTATTTTTTTTATCCATTTAATATTGCACCATTAACCAGTATGAACCGTTTCTTTTCTGAACGGTTACATTTACATGCAAGATTCAGACATTTATTTCTCAACCAGACCCAAAAAGCTGGTCTTCATTTTTATATTTATATATCCTAAACATGCTACAAAGAAAGGTCTACATATATAGATATAGAGATATCTCTCACATATACATCAGGTGATATCCAATATTTACCCAGCAAACACATTTATAATTCTCAAGTTTGGCACAGAGTAGTTTGCAATAAGAGACAAATAACAGGATAAATAATGAGTATATTTCACAGACCAGCTGTAATAAAGACAACAGAGAGACAGGGGGGAAAGAAAGGAAAAAAAAATTATTTTTTTTTTTTTTTTACAAATTTACAAAAGTAAGAAAATGTACCATTCAGTTACAATTTACAGCTCAGACGCAAAGCATCGCGGAAACAAGTACTGAGATGGTTATGGCTCATGACTGATTGTGTTTTTTATTATCTCCAGCATCGGTGCGCCGCTTTAAAGTCCAAATTGTTCTGATAAAACGTGCAAGCACTAATTTAAAGCATTCCTGCTATTCCTGCTATTAAAGAAAAAAAAAAAAAACCTCATCCAAACCTCATTAAGCTCCGTAATGTCATTTCTAAATAAACGCTTATTTAAAATAGCGGCTAAAGTCCAGATTGATCATTTTGTTCATTTGAATTCAACGTGGATCTTTATGATTTCTTCCTGCAAGGTGGACTTGAGGCACACGAAGGATTTTAAGCGAGACATACTTCCTTTTCAACATTAACCTCGTAGCTTGTGTATTGATAAGGTAATAACACACACACACACACACACACACACACACACACTTCAGTGCCTCAGTGTCCGTTTCCTCCTTCTGATAAAATACGGTTGGGTTCGGTGAATCGGGCTGTGAGTAAATAAAAGAGTGCGGGTCCAGGCACGAGGGCCAACAGCGGCAAATCCTGCCCAAGTTTATCCAATCGGGAGATGGAGATGATGCCATAAGCGTGGAGTAGCCAATGGCTGAACAGCACCACCAGACGCTTCTTTTTGGCCACGAGGTTCTTAAAGGACTGCAGCGAGAGAGCGAGAGAGAGAGAGAGAGAGAGAGAGAGAGAGAGAGAGAGTCAAATGAATGGACAAACAACTAAATAAATAAAAGAAAATTATACATATTTTTAAATTGTTAAACATAATGCATATACTGGTGTAAAAATTATTATTCAAATGTTAAGTTTATTTTATATAAAGACATTTTTAATGACATATCAATAAACAAATATGTAACTGAGGGGCAAATTAACCATTTAAATGATTAAAAATAGTACAATGCAGCGTTATTTATTTAATAAAGGCGTTACTAACACAACCCTAAAGAAAACAAGTCTCAGTTTCACCGAAAAACATTCATTAAATGAAAAAAATAAATATAAAGAATATAAAGTTTATAAAGAAAATCAAAGAATAAAGTAGAGATGACTGGCATTCAGGCTTTGAAACAATCCTATTTATTTATTTTTTTTTAATGAATCTAATTCCTGAAATAAACTTGCATCGACTAAGAAATGCAAAATCATGTGAAAAAGAAATATTAAATAAATCAAATATTGGATAAATAAATCAAAACAAATGCAAGTTAAAGTTCACGCAGTTTTATAGACTGGTTCAAATCCAATTTAATCATAAATCTTTGAGGTCATAATGTCAGCTGTAGTGTGTGTGTGTGTGTGTGTGTGTGTGTGTGTGTGTGTTTGAGGGTTCACCTGGATCTCTGAAGCGGACATGTACACAGCCAGCGTGACCAGCGACAGGACCAGAATGATGTAGGGAAACGCATAATCTGTTCTCACACACACACAAACAAACACACCCCAACTTTTTCTCATGACTCATTTACAATACTCATTGCTCATGTTCTGAGTCAGTGGGGGCGGAGCTTAAGTTATACCTAGTCAGCTACATTCCAAAATTAATGAGATGACATCATTGCATATATTTTTTGGCTCAGAACACCATATTGCAAAGTTAGCCAGGTACATCGTTGGGCTAAGTGCATAGCTTAGCAGCTAGCGAATGTAGCGTGGCTAATATCGATCAAGTCAAATCTTTTAGAGTGAAATACAAGCTAAAATATAAAGCTATGTAATTATTTTAAGCAGAACGTCAAGCCGAGGGGGGAGAGAGAGAAAGGGACAGGTGGTGGAGTCACATGATCTCACAGGAAAACCTGTCTAACGTCTATATTGTAAAAAATATAGTTTATCTACCGTTTTTAAAAAGCAAGCAGCATCTGGGTAACAATGCCTTCTGGGTAATTTCTGCCCCTCGATTCTACAGTGATGTTGCCTCGATCTTCTCGATCTAACAATCATTTAAATACGCTCAGGCTGATTCGGTAATGAAACAGCGCTTCATGGTGAAGTGTAGAGGAAGCGTGGACGAGTGGCCGTGGTGGTGTTAAACACTCACACAGGAGTCCTCCTCCGACCGCCTGCAGCACGGTGAGGATGGGGAAGAAGTACAGCGCAGCGTAGATGCTTTTGAAGCGATCCGTCTTCCCCAAACCGCACGCAATCTTCTTCACCAGCAGCGGCCGCAGCATCATCATGAACACCAGGCAGAAAGCGTAGTAGATCAGCACGATGGTGTAGCTGCAACATACACACACACACTACAATTAACACCCTAAAGTTGATTATTTTCCTATAACAGGACATCCCCAAGTGTTTTATTCCTCTTATACAACAGCAATTTGACAGAGCTTACCATTTTTATTAGTTAAAGTACACGTCGTACTTTTTCTCCATTTATATTTACACACCTCTGTGAATGAATGAGTTAGTCCCTGTTTACACTTACCTGATTTGATAGCACCTATCTCCAAGTTAATACGACAAAAAAATGTTTTCAACAGCAAGTTACAACAAAGCGCTGACACCGGAGACTCCTTCCGTAAACGTTTAATAAAAGTCTTCTTACAGATCGACGATTACGCGCACGTTTTATGTGGATGTCCGCTGTACACGTCCCTGTAAATGAGCTGTTACTATAGAAACGATAATGTATTCGAACGAGCGTGTTCATTTTAAATAAACCTGTGATTTGCAGCTGTGACTTCCTGTCAGAGCTGCTGTTCTAGAAAATGAATCAATACCTTCTGAACAATCACAATCCAGAATTCAGCGCACTCACAGGGGGAAGACGGCCTCCTGGGTGCAGTGTAGTGTGGTGATGTAGTCTGGACTCGGGTTGTACAGCATGGTGTACCAGTCGGAGAGCATCTGGACCCCGCAGGAGTGGATGGTCAGCTGGCCCACCGGCTCGTTCAGCAGCAGCGTGATCACCGCCGCCACGCCGCACTCGCACAGAGCAGTCACGTGCTGCAGCACCGCGCTCGAACTGCGCACAACAATAATATAATCTCATCATCTTTTTATCTCCATTTATTTCCAGTTTCTCCTCTGTATAAGCCTTACAACCAATTTTACTATATAAATATCAGCAGCAAGAGTAATCAACATGCCATAAACATTGCATATTGTTCTGGTTACATCTGTTATAGTTCACTTAATAAACTACAAAGCAATAAAATGATTCATAAAATGAACTAATACTTTTAAAAATGATGCTACAAATGCAGCATGAATTATTATAAGTAGTAGTAGTATTTTTTAATCAGTATATTCTCCTATTTGGATTTTAATTTGTTTTCCTCTTTTCACTTTTTACGATTACTTTTTTTTTTTTTTTTTTTTTTTTTTTTAAATTGCAAACTCTTTAACAAACGCAATATAAACAAAATAGATAAAATGCTATATAGTTTTAAAGCTGAATTAGTTTTTTTTTTATGTACATCGTAGAATAGATTACTATGCCGGACTACCACAAAAAATTATTACTTTTTTTTTTTTTTTTAATAATTATTATTAAAAAATTCTGAAACAAATCATTAAATGTCAAATTTGAATAATAATTTTTAAAGCATGATTATGCTCTTTTGTTTTGATTATTATCGGTATAAATTTCTATCCACAGGTTTAAAATACAAATACATAGAAAGAAAAACATCTACACAGTATTATTATTATTATTATTATTATTATTATAGTCTTCACTTTTACATCATTATGACTCGTGTGTAAATATGATTATGATGTGCCACACACACACACACACACACACACGTGTAAGAAAGGCTGCTGCTGTTGTTTGACCTTTTCTTGCCCGAGTACCACTCGATGAAGAACCAGTGCAGGACCAGCGGCAGCATGGCCATGAAGCCCAGGTACAGCCAGTCATAACGCTCTGGAAAACCCGTACACTTCTGACAGATCTTCTCCACGTTTGCTCTCTCACCTCGGGGACACACCTGTTCATGCAGGAGGAACACGACACACAGCACAGTTAGGACTTTATGATGTGAAAATGTGCATCGTTAAACAGTTTTTTAGTAGCGTACGCTGACTGTAATGCCCTCAGGAGATGTCCCAAGAGCTGCGATTTGATTTGTTCCTAAATGACGAGATGCCGCGTGACCAAAAACACACCAAGAAATCACGTTTACTGTTAACCAGCCACTACTGTAGAGCAAGACACGCCCCAGGGGGCGGGACATAGACATTCTAGCGAGCATCTAATTGGACAAATGCAAGACTAGTGCAAAACGAGTCATCAAAAAATGTTCGGAAGTGACAAACTCTACACTTCAAATTAGAATATCTCAAACAATTTTTTTTCCCTAGATATGCGGTCAAATTGCAGTTTTATGTCACATGGACAGAGACAGAAACTCAGTAATCTTACAGACGCACCTGTTGAGCTCTCTACCTGTCAGGTGTGCCATATTAATCAATAATAATAATAATAATAATAATAATAATAATAACAACAACAACAACAACAAACAACAACAGATGAAATAATCACTTACCCCACATTCTCCTTCAATTGTCCCGTTAATGAGGGTTTTTCCACAGTAAAGGCCCGGGCAGGTGGAGATCATCGCCACAGCTGCATTCAAACACAACCATTTATAATCAATCATCCACATCCATCAGGGAGGCTAGTCAGCTAGCATGATGGCTAACTAACTGACTAGCTAGATAGCTAGCTAGCTAGCTAACCTAACGCACAACAGATTTTTTAAGAACCGCTGTTTATTTTATATCAAAAATAAAACTCTGAATCGACACTTCTTCCCGCCCAGTTGTAGCAATAAACGCTAACGTTGTGTAGCTGAAATGATAAACTGTGCAATAAATTATATACGTGAATAGCTTAGACAGATATCTCAAGCTAGCTAGCTTCGTTTTATTTTCCACCCGTATCCCGTGTTATAAAAATCCCGCCCTTGCGCTGTGATTGGCTACTAATAGTGGAACGCTGTCAAATTGCCCAACCAAAGAACTGCTCGTGCATCCTTTCCTGCGAACAACCAATCCCAGAGCAGAAGGAGGATTTTTCGAAATACGGATGTGGAACATGTTAACTAGGTTGCCAGCTACCTATCCTAAACGTTTTTTATTTCCCCCAGGAAAATACACTTCAAACCGTAGCTTGATTCGTGGTAATTCGGGAGAATGGTTGCCATTTCAGTGTATACATACCCATTACATTAATGTAGGTCCACCGGCTGTTACACAGAAGACTGCTGAACGCTAGCTTAGCTAACTACATCTGCCAACAAGTAGCTTAGCAACGCCGCGAGCTCAAACTTGGAAGATTCACTAAAGTCTCTGGTAGCGATGTGTCGTTCACGAAAGAGTCGGCTCTTTGAACTGGTCGGCTCTTTTGAAACTAGCATACAGTATATGAGCCGGTTTCCACCTTTTTCATGGAAATATAAAGATTACATTAAACAAGGTTCAATTAATTACGCAAATGAAGAATAATCGCAGAGGTCAAACTGCAAACTTTGTTCGTGGAAAATAAAAATGCATACACTTGGGCCGGCTTTCGGCAAAAATATTTTAAAATAAAAGCTGAACTAAAATCTCATGGTATTTAACAGACATAAATTAGAAATGTAATAATACCCACCTGGAGATATGAACAATTTTAATATAAAATGTAATTAATCAGAACGTTTTTGAACTTACCACAACCAGTCACATTACTACTATATTGAAAAAAAATAACTATAACTTGAAAAAAAATAAAGTGACAACAAAGTAGGGGAAAAATGCATAACAAAATCAAGAAACTTTAACTATATATTCATGCAGAGATGTTAAATGTATGTTAAGATATAATGGGTCTTTTTTATCTTTGATATTTGTGTTTGATGATCAATTTCAAATATAAATATGGTTTAACAATTCGCCTATTACATTTATAAATGTTTTTAAAATTAGACCGAAGTAATTTCATTAACAACAACAACAACAACAACAAAAGCTAACTCAACCGGAAGTGACTTTTATTCTGTTCTCAACCGCGTTGATATGTAGTATATGGTTGCTTAGTAATAGCACATGCGTGAGCGCGTTCTCGTGGGAATGGCACAAAAAACGTTTCTGATGTTAATTTATTTATTTGTTTGTTTACTTTAAATTTATCTTACTTGCGTTTTGTTTAGATTTGTTTTATTATTTTAGTTTTGTAAACAAAAAAAGATTAAACCTCACACTACTGCACTAAATAGTAAGGCAGAAAAGTAGTGTATAATTTCAGTAGAGTAGTATGCTTCCTTGGACGTAGCCAATAAAAGCTCTGTTGTCATGGTAACACTTCTTACGTCACAGCTTTTAAGAAAAGGAGATGGTTGCCATGCTGTTCCGGTTAATTCCCTTAAAGTGATTATTGCGCTTCAAAACAACGTCTATGATGTGGGAGAAATAATATTATTTATTTGTTTGTTTGTGTTTCTTTCACATTGTACATTACATTGCGTTGTTGAAAATATTTTGAATAATTATTTATCATAAGTATTTATTTTATTTATGTATTATTATAATTTATGTTTTGTTTTGTTTTTTATTTATATGAATATCTTTTTTTCACATGTATATTAAACTCATCCATCACTTTTAACAAACTTTATACTTTATATAATTTTTAATTCACTCTTAAAAAATTGGGCCACTTTGTTATAATAATACTTTGGCTCAAAATTGTTCTCACATGATTATTATTAAGTAATTATTGAATTATTATTCATTTATTTGATCTCGATGTACCATTTTTATTTTTATCTAATTATATTTTCGACATTATGAATTGTAAACCCGTATTATAAAATACTTTTTTAAATACAGAAATATTTTCATTTAGATATTTTTTCTTCTGTTCCTGGGTGACATTAAATGTTTTTTTTTAAATGGTAAATTTAAGCACAATTAAACTCTAAACAAATATCTAATGAAACCCAACTTCATCTAACCTCACATTAATAAGAGTCAATTATGTTTAATGAATTAAGAAACCCCACAATATTATGATTATGATTAAAATATAATCAATTCTGCAGCTGTACTCTTGATAGTGTTTTTATTACATCACCTCTAAAATCCGGAATAATGTAGCAGAGACATGCATTTGTTTAAATCTGGCTAATTCATGTTTATTTGGTCCTTTAACTAATTAAATATACAATTTATGTACATACAGAGTGAATAAAATATGTATCTTATATAATTAAATACTTTAATATCCTATTGAATTTAGCATTTAACCTTTTTGTACAAAAAAAAAATAACTTAAATATAAAGGTCTGAGATTTCCACAAATAAAAAGTGCTATTTAACTTTGCACTGTAATAATTTGTAATAATTATTAGCAGTGTTATTATAATAGTTTGGCTGTGAAATACTTCACCAATCTGGCAACCCCGAACAGAGTCGGAGGAGGGGTGCTGCACAATATCCATCTCAACATGCACAAATAAGACCGTGTTTCTGCTGCTGCTTCATCAGAGCAAAGAAAAAGAAGAAAATGAGCGTGCAGAAGGAGAAGCTCTGTTCGAGAAGACTTCAGGGGTTCCTCAGGGGCGGATGTGTGGCTCGTGGATGGTTCTCATTTATTTATTTTTAATCCAGTGTCTCCTTTCTTAGGCTGAGACTCAGCACATCATTGTGAAAGGGATGAGTCCTCTCCGGCCGTGTGGCTGCTCCTCGATCGTGTCCAATGGATGTGAGCGGCAGCAACATGACCACAGCGGTGGACAACATGTCGACTTCGGCTCTGATCTGGGAAACAGAGACGGCGAGTTCTCCGGCTCCTCGGATCACAGCTGTAAACAGTACATCTGGAGCAACTCCGCTGGAGGTCTCGGAGGGAAACTCAGTGCTGCGCGGCATAGCCGTGGCCGCTCAGGCTCTCCTCCTCCTGGCCATCTTTCTGCTCTCCAGCTTGGGAAACTCAGCCGTGGTGGTCGTGATCATCAAGCACCGACAGCTCAGGACGGTCACCAACGCGTTCATCATGTCCCTCTCGCTGTCCGACTTCCTCACGGCCGTGCTCTGCCTGCCTTTCTCCTTCATCATGCTGTTCAGTAAGGACGGCGCGTGGATGTTCGGCGAGCGCTTCTGCATCGCCAACGGATTCTTCAACACCTGCTTCGGGATCATCTCAACCCTCACCATGACGCTCATCTCCTTCGACCGGTATTACGCTATTGTCAGGCAACCGCAGGAGAAGATCGGGAGGAAGAAGGCCATCCAGCTGCTGGTGGCTGTCTGGCTGTCGGCGGTGATCTTCTCTCTCCCGTGGTATCTCCTCGTACGCACGTCGGAACACCTGGTCATTCACAAGCGTGGATTTTACCACTGCATGTACGTTTTCCACTCGGGGATGTCCCGCATGGGCACGGTGTACAGCGTGTCCCTAATCGTCGTGTGCTACCTCCTTCCGTTTGCGCTTATGTGCTTCTGCCACTACAACATCTGCAAAACAGTGCGTCTCTCCGAGATCCGGGTCCGACCCGTCACCACGTACGCGCACCTGCTCCGGTTCTATAGCGAGATGAGAACGGCTACGACCGTGCTCATCATGATCGTCTTCATCATCTTCTGCTGGGGTCCGTACTGCCTCATGGGGATCGTCACGGCTATCGGAAACTACGCCTTCGATCCGGCCATGGACGCCGTGGCCGTGTGTATGGCGTGGGCCAACGGCGCCATCAACCCACTCATTTACGCAATGAGGAACCCCAACATCTCCATGTTGCTGGGTCGCAGCCGTGAGGAAGGATACAGGACTAGAAACGTCGCTGCGTATCTGTCTGCGCAGACTCGGACACGCAGACGAACAACGTCACGCTCGCACGCGATACGAGAGCGCTACATAACGGGAACACGTGCTGGTGGAAACAGTCGAGTGTCGTCCTCGAGCCCAGCCAACGGTGGAGAAGTGGCCATGTGGGCGTGCAAGAACCCAGCCGTGTTTTTCTGCACAGATGCGCATCTCGACACGGCCACCGAGCTCGGACGCGAACCAAAACACGACACGGCGAATACCAGTCTCTGATTTGATATTTTGCTCCAGCAGCTCGTGTTACTAGGTTTATAAACACGCATAAGTAGCTGGACTGGCGTTATAAATGTCATTTGCATCAATGTTTACGTAATTTGTGCCAAACTAAGTGCCAAACTAGACACCAGGGTGCGTGCGATCGCATCCCAACACTGTGGACGAATCAAGATGGAACATTTTGGCCTACAGCGCTTTAACATGGGGGGAGATGTGGGATGGTCTTAACACTTTTTACTTCTTCTTCTTTTTTCTTTTTTTTTTTTTTTTACGTTTCTCTTCATTTAATGCTACAGTCACACCTGAAATTTTGCAAGAAAAAAAAGCTACTGAATGTGACAAACTCATGTAACTAAACTTAATTAAAAAAAAAAAAAAAAAAAAAAAAAAAAAAAAAACATTTTACTTGTTAAACTTCTCTGAACAAAAGCTGGTGTGACTGAGATTTAATTCAAATACTTCCCTCAAAATCCACCATCAGTTTTTTTTTTTACATGTCTGTTATGCAAATGAGACGTATCTATGTCTCTGTGCTGAATAAAAAATGAAGTTATGCGGCTGTGAAGGTGTAGAGAGAAATGAATTATTCGTTCAAATTGAATCCAGTCATATTAAGCAAACCCGTATTTGTATTAGAGGTGCGCGGTGGCCAACAAAACCCTACTACATTTCACACTGCAGATTACGTCTTAGGAAGTGAAAATCTCATGAATATAGCCAAATATATCTTCTAATATTATATCTGATTATTGAAATTGCTTAAACGCATCTTATTCTATGGGTAGAGATTATTTCTTCTTTATAGAAAGAAATGCTTGAAATGATCTGCAAATAGAATAAGACATGTTTCAAGCTTGAAATATGTCCATGTCTAGAAATGGGCGCCATAATTTCATTTTTGTTTTACTATAAAGATTTCAACAGTTGCTCAGCTTGCGTCTAATGAGACAGAAATTTCTGTGTAAGACTTAGAATTGAGTGTGGCCATATCATATAGCTTGCACTTTAGGAATTTAAACTGTTACAGTGTTATGCCATAACAGTGTTACGCTATTGGAGTGTTACAGCGGTTATAGTGTTACAGAATTACAGTGTAACACTATTACATTATGCTGTTACAGTGTTACATTGTTACAATGTTACACTATTACAGTGTTAAACTATTATGCTGTTACATTGTTACAGTGTTACACTACGACAGTATTACAGTGTTACACTACGACAGTATTACAGTGTTACACTATTACAGTGTTACATTGTTACAGTGTAACACTATTACAGTGTTAAACTATTATGCTGTTACAGTGTTACATTGTTACTGTGTTACACTATTACAGTGTTACATTGTTACAGTGTTACACTACGACAGTATTACAGTGTTACAGTGTAACACTATTACAGTGTTAAACTATTATGCTGTTACAGTGTTACATTGTTACTGTGTTACACTATTA
>JANDJT010000228.1:3784349-3806408 GCA_024331685.1 Stegophilus panzeri | reverse complement strand
ATACATCACACACATATACACATACATACATACATACATACATACATACATCACACACATATACACATACATACATATATACATACATACATACATACATACATACATACATACATACATACATACATACATCACACACATATACACATACATACATATATACATACATGATATTGAAGCTTGGTAATCTTGATAATCTTAGCTAGATTAGAAGTTTGCTATTGTCGCTAGGTAACTAACAACAGCTAATATAGCTCACAGTTTTAGCTTTAGTCAAGTAGCTAATCTTAGCCAACTTAGCAAGTTTTTTACTTTCATACTTTCATTAGCAAAGGTATGTTTACTAGCCCTATATTTGATTATTTGGGACAGAACACAATACACGTAGATTATTATAGGGCAAGACAAAAAATTTTTAAATAAACATATTACCAAGAAAGATCTCCAATGCCTGTAGAGCCTGTCGATCAGTCACTAACTCAGAGATGACGTTGGGTCTTTTGCTGTATTTGAACGCCTGACTGCACGCTGTCTTCGCTCCTAAACATTTCGCCTCACTAATACATTAATTAAATCAACATAAAGAACATAATTCAGACACACAAAAGACTCTCAATCTGAAGAAACTAACATTTCCAGCTAGTATACTTCGATATCACAGCTAGGTTTTCACTTTAACAGCAGGCTATTTTAGCTGTTGTTAGCTAAGCAACTAACAATGACAGCTAAAAGCTAACTACTTATCAGTTGTAACTTGACGTTTACAGTTAACTTTAATTATTAAATATGATTATCACGATAAATAGCTTGAATACTATAGTAGCTACTGGACATTATCTAACGATCATGAACCACCATGTGGGTAACTACAATTTACAACTAAATAATTTGGCTAACATTATCTAACTAACTAGCTATTATTAACACTTAGCTAACTTCCAATTGGTAGGTAACTAAAAATAATAGCTAATATCATAGCTAGCTAAATGATCTGTAATTTATTTATCTCTTCTCTAAGATTAATAGAAACATCAGCATTGAATAATTTTCTTCTGCCATCGCTCACACCCCTGTCCTTCCAGGTAGTTTCAGACTTGCAGGTGGTCGTGTGAGACTTAAAACCGTGTTTAGCGTCGTTTTTTTACCTTGTAATGTCTGGTAAAGTGACTAAACGCCCGGCTTTTACAGCTGCATTGAAACAATCCGCTCCTACAGTCTCCATACAGAGGATTGGGACGTGACCCCAGCCGACTTCATCCAGGCCCTGAACGACTCCGCAGAAAAGTCCTCCGCCTCCGACGCACAGGACCACGGCACCCGGCTCACACGGCAATACTGCCTTCAGCTCGTGGACCAGACTGGAATGACCTTTCCTGAAAATATGCAGGATTTTTCATCATAACTACTGTATGTTCGCCAGTGAGGTGCATTTTTTTTTTTTAATCTAGTGACTGCTGTGAATGATTAAGCACACAATATTATTATCATGTTAAAACACTATCAATTTGTCATCAATGAGGCCCCTTAGAAGACACAGTCATCACACGAAATGACCAGAGTCGGCAACTTATGTTTAAAAGTTACGCTTTATTTATGCTGGGAAAGTTCCTCAACTTCAGAATCGGGTTACGCACATGCCCGAGTTGTTTTTCTTAGCTTAAATCACCCATGTGTAGTTCACGCATCCAAGGTGGCAAGATTATTTTGGATAGGAGGGGTCCTTCAACTGCGTCCACAGAGACACTCGTAATACTATTAATCATCATATATTTAGATTTAGAACAGAAGCGTTCCAGAGAACACCTCACCAAAGCAGAGGATGGTCAAATGGTGGCACCAAGGTGAGGTTTTCGCTTTCAGCCAGACGAACAGCCTCAGTGTTTGCTTCATCCCACACCTGCTCATATCACATACAGGAGGAGAGCATGCTGTAAATGTTGGTCAGGTCTCATATAGATACTATATTGGGACATTCGATAATTTCCTCACCTTACCCACGACTCGTACACTGGCGCCGTGATCCTGCAGTTTCTCCAACACCAGCTTGGGTGAGGATGAAGGCACTATGATGGTGGCCGGGATGTTGAGCTTGCGTGCTGCGTACGCTGTAGCCAAGCCTGCATTTCCACCTGCATTCAGCATTCACAGCATCAACACACAGTTACTCAACATGAAATAACTCAAATCCTGATTCATAGAAAATCTAGAGACTCTGGATGCTATCACATTCAGAGCTCTAAATTTACTTCTTTTTTTTTATTAATAATAAATAAATAAATGTATTATTTCACTACACTGAGCCCACCTGAAGAACAGATGACACCATTTGAGTTTGAACCTGCAACCTTAAAAAAGAAAAAAAATATTAAATAAATTGTTTTGTCATGAGGTATATTTTATTATATAAAAGCTGTCATTAAATATTTAAAAATATATATAAAGACATCACTAAAGTTTATATATACATCCATCCATCCATCTTCTATACCGCTTATCCTTTTTCAGGGTCACGGGGAACCTGGAGCCTATCCCAGGAAGCATCGGGCACAAGGCGGGGTACACCCTGGACAGGGTGCCAATCCATCACAGGGCACAGTCACACATTCACACACTACGGACACTTTGGACACGCCAATCAGCCTACCATGCATGTGTTTGTATTGGGGGAGGAAACCGGAGTACCCAGAGGAAACCCCCACAGCACGGGGAGAACATGCAAGCTCCTCACACACAGAGCCACGGCGGGAATCGAACCGCCAACCCTGGAGGTGTGAGGCGAACGTGCTAAGCACTAAGCCACCGTGCGCCCGTATATATATACAGTACGCTATAAATAAATGTTCTACTGTTTAAGTTCATTCTGACCTCTTTTGATAAAACCTGTAGGAAAGTATAGCACGGTGATTACGTCACTTTGATCCCGGAAGTAATTTCTCCCCATTTATTTAGCTTTTATACATTTCTAAACCTCACTTTTAAGGCATTTCTGGTGATTCATGGATTCTTAAAAACCGCTAAATTATACATTATTTCCACAATGTTCGATATTTTTGTTTATATTAACTTTTAGAATTAAATTTGAATAAACTGAATACGTTTTCCCGCTCATTCCACTAGTACAACAGCGCTGTAAAAAAAAAAAAAAAAAACTACACTTCCCATGAACACCGCTGCCCTGCCCGGCTAGCGACTAGGAACGTTCGTTCGGTAGTTAGCGTCAGTTAGGTTTACAATTCATTTTATGTATTTGATTAATTTATTATTAATATTCTATATTAATATTCCAAAAATGCTTAAAAGGCTAACTATTGTTGTCTTTGTCCCGCTAACTAGTTGGGAAAGTGCTGCGTACACGTAATACCCGGATGAGGCAGCGGTATCCGATTGGTTTAGGAACAATGTAACTTCCGTGTTTTTGTTATGCAGGAAGACAAAATGGACTACAAAAATATCTAAGAAAGAAAATGCAGATATGAATTTAAAGCCGAGTGATTGTAAACAGTTTCTAAATTCCGTTCATTTTATTATAATAGGTATTTAACGAGCTCGTAATCGATGGCGTTGTTGCACGCGTCTATTTGGCTCAAAAACTAATACATTACAATACATTAATGGACGTTCCTGTGCATACCGGCGGAGGGGTGTTAATTTCTGCTCACCTGTTGAATCAGGTGTCCGATCCCTCTGATTTTAAACGAACCGGAAGGTTGGGAGCTTTCCATCTTCAAATAAACGGGGGAGCCGAGCCGCTTGGACATGCCAATGCTCTCAATAAGAGGAGAGTTAATGTGAAATCCCTGCACGTCCGACATGTTGATGATGATGATGATGATGGGTAGACAGACAAAGTACCTGCAATGCACAATACAGAATAATGGCAAATCTAGTTGCACTTACTGCTGAGAAGAAAAAAAACCCCAAAAAAACAACGAAGAAATGAAGTAAAACAGCTTAAAGGAACATGCCATGCGGGTCCAAACTGGTTTTATTCAGGCTTATACTGGGCTCTACTGGTTTATCTGGTCCAAACTTTACTTGCATGCAACCATCATGCATGATGCTGGTAAACATACCTGACCATCTACACTGTTTTCTTCCCCCAGCTCAGAGCTCAAACTACCATGCAGCTTTGTTGGATTTAAGATTAACTCATGATTTTAATGTTAATAAAACAGTTTTCTCGCCTACCTTCAAACAGGTGCAGTGCAATCAGAGAATAAAACTGCAGCTCACAGAGAGATTTAATATCACGGCTGCTTTCTCACGGTCCAAAGGTTGTTTATCAGTGACTAACTGATTACCCTAGTAAATGCACGATCAGCAATAAGAGACACACACCATTAATGCTCTGACATTAAAGCTGCAGTCAGTGTTTTTTTTTTTTGTTGTTGTTTTTTTGTTTTTTTTTTATCTAAGAACTCTAAGGATTGTCGACATCTTCAGTCAAATATCTGTACAGAATAGAAAGTCAGATCTCTGTGTAATTACGTAAAGTGTAACGTAGAGCAAGAGAAGTCCTTTTTTCAATTGGATTAAATTCCAAATCTGAGTATAAAACTCAAACTCGGTCCACTTCTGTTCATTCCTTACATGTATTTTCTTTTCATGTGTGATTTAAACGAGTCCGTCAATTCGAACCTCGACCGAAAGGCTCAAATGTGGGATGTGATGCTCAAAATCAGGTCATTTCTTACAATTAAACACAATTAATCACATCATAGAATTAACTGCATACTAAAATTATTTTTTTAAATAATTATTATATTATACAAAATAAACAACCCGTCATTCTGATGGTTCCCAATGTGAGAACGGCTTTATTGTGCACATTTACATGGCATGTAGCATGAATGATGTTGCAGATTCAGAATCAGGCCTGTTACACTGCATTATTATTATTATTATTATTAATGTTATTATTATTATTATTGTTATCATTATTATTTGCTCCCAAATGCATCACCCATACACAAGAACCCTTAAAGCATTTCATCTCGTCTGCGTTATAAAGAGCTTTTAAAAACGAGGAGATCAATACAGCATACGAAACAATTCAGGCTAAATGTCATTTTATTAACACCAAATGTAGACAACATGCCGAGACGCAGTCTGTGTCTGGGATTTGCTTCATTCGTTTTTTTCACTTCAGCTACAAGGCCACCAGTTTAACTGCATATGTAAAGGATTCGTTCTGCTATTTTTAAAAACGGAACAATGACTTTTGTGGAGCGCGTGCGATGATATGCTAAACTGGAGGCTCATTAGCCTCGTGGCCGAACACGTCTCGTCCGTTCATGTACATTTGGCTTTAACGTATAAATGCAGGTGTGTGCGGGTTTTATTTTTCCTCCTGGATGGAAAACGCAGACTTTTACCATTTTTCACGAGTTGACTGCCACCATCACTTATTTAACATACTACTTTTCATCTCTTATACCACCACTTATACCGCTCTTCAACATTTCCTCTGCGCTCTCATTTCAACATCTCTCCCTCTCTGCACTTTCTAGCTCCTTCCTTCCTTTCGTTCAGTAGACAACGATCCGTCCTTGAGTCTTTCCTTTGTCCAATAAAAATACACAAATCTCTCTTCCTCAGCTGTCTCAGAATGTCCTCACTCTCACGTCCCACAAACACACAATAGTACAAAAGGAAACGGGAAAACTGGTGCGTTTTCACCCGACAGACATGTGGGCGAAAGGGAACAGGATTAAAAAAAAAAAAAAAGATCCAAATAAGATCCATTTTGCAGGCTGAAAACGGAGCGCTGATCACCAAATCTCTTCTGGCAGATAAACAAATCCAAGCTTCAGTCTCAGTTTCTAGCTGCCACACTCCTCTTATCTTTAGTGGCACTAAAAGATGAAAATGAGGGCAAAGTGTTCAGCTGGGGCTCCTGTCCATCAGGGGGCGCTACGCCAGGGACCGCTGTCGAGGTTTAATCCTCGGGTACAACTACAGGAAAAAATAGAGAAAATAAATAAAGATTTATTCTAATATCCTTGGTACAGCAACAGGCACAGTATCAGTCCCAGTGAAGGGGGTGTGGCCTCTGTGTCAGTCCCAGTAAAGGAGGTGTGGCCTCTGTGTGTCAGTCCCAGTAAAGGAGGGGTGGCTTCTGTGTCAGGTCCAGTAAAGGAGGTGCGGTTTCTGTGTCAGGTCCAATAAAGGAGGTGCGGCTTCTGTGTCCGGTCCAGTAAAGGTGGTGTGGCCTCTGTGTCAGTCCCAGTAAAGGAGGTGTGGCTTCTGTGTCAGTCCCAGTAAAGGGGGTGTGGCCGTTATGTCTGTCAGTCACAGTGAAGGAGGCATAGCCTCTGTCAATTGCAATAAAGAAGGCGTGGCCTCTGTGTCAGGTCCAGTAAAGGAGGTGTGGCTTCTGTGTCAGGTCCAGTAAAGGAGGTATGGCCTCTGTGTCAGTTCCAGTAATGGAGGTGTGGCCTCTGTGTCAGTCCCAGTAAAGGGGGTGTGGCCGTTATGTCTGTCAGTCACAGTGAAGGAGGCATAGCCTCTGTCAATTGCAATAAAGAAGGCGTGGCCTCTGTGTTAGGTCCAGTGAAGGAGGTGTGGAATTTGTGCGTGTCAATTTCAGTGAAGGAGGTGTGGCCTTTGCATCTCACCAGTCACAGTGGAGGAGGCGTGCCTTTGTGTCCATCAATTGCAATAAAGAAGGCATGGCCTCTGTGTCAGGTCCAATGAAGGAGGTGTGGCCTATGTATCTGTCCACAGTGAAGGAGGTGTGGAATTTGTGCGTGTCAATTTCAGTGAAGGAGGCGTGGCCTTTGTGTCCGTCAGTCTCAGTGATGGTTTATATTAAATATTTATTCTCAGGTGGACTTTTCGTGCTTACCCCAAGCAGATTTCGTGGAACGTAGCCCTCCTTGTCATTAAGTCTGGCCCACCACCACTCAGTCTCACTCTCGTCTCTGCGCTTCAGCACCGTTAAAGCGTCTCCATCACGGAACGAGAGCTCGTCTGGACTCTGAGCTTCATAATCCCACAGAGCGTAAACTGTCCCCTTATTCATCACCCCCAACTTCTCCTGCACACCTGAGAGAGAACCAGAGGGTTTAACAGCCTGAAGGCACAGATTTTATTTCATCACTTCATCCTTATTATTCAATTCAATTTCAGAAAATTTCTGGAAAGAATTAAAGTATTCACCTAAGATGCGTGTTTTTTTTTTTGTTGTTTTTTTTTTAGAAATCGAGAACTCTAATTACCATAACAAACCTGATTTGATAAAACAGATTCGGATTCTAAATGGAGAACTTTCCGTGTAAAATCCTCGTTTTTGGTCTCACCGTAGAGAAACTGCGAGCACTGCACGTAGCCGTTCTCCATCTCCTCACACTTATCTGCCGCCGTCTCCACATCGCTGATAGTGGTGGCAAAGATGGCCGCCCCTGACTCCACCAGGAGCTTACACAAATGTACGCTGTTACACGAGGCGGCGCAGTGCAGCGGCGTCCTGTCACGTGCAAAGAGATTCATTTACTAATACATTTGAATTTACTCGAATAAGATATCGGTTCGTTTGCGTCGTAGTTTGTACCATCCGTCGCTGTCTGCTGCGTTGATGTTCACGCCGAAATCCAGCAGGAACTTCACGATGTGATAATGACCAGCGCACACAGCGTTGTGCAGCGGCGTGATGCCTTCATCATTCGGAGTGCTGGGGTTCTCCACCTGAAATAAAACCCAAGAGGCTTGTTGGGGTTGTTACTCTTACCACCCTGAAGTTTTACTATAACAAGTACGTTTTTTTCCTCTATACCACAGCAATTTGCCAACTGACAATTTGTATACACGTCATGCTATTTATTCATTTAAAGCTACATTTAATATTCGCAAAACAAGTTACTTCCTGTTCTTATTTGCATTATAGCAGCTATAAACAGTCGTTCCTTCACCAGCCTCTCTCTTTTTTTTTTCCCTATCTTGACGTTAATGAGAAGAATAAAAACCGCAGCTCGTCACGTTACTGAGAAACTGCAAAGTGAAAAGATGTCAGATAACTTAGTTACTGTACATGTACATTAAATAAACACCTCCTTACAGAAAGCTTCACCGTATCAACCATTACGCACGACTTTTAGTTCGTTTTTGCGACGCGTACGCTGTTCGATGAGCTGTTACTATAGAAACGATAACGTATTGATACAAACGAGCGTATTAATATAAACCTGTGATTTGCTGTTATAGTAAATTAATCAGCAGCTTCTCTTCTGACCAATCACAATCCAGAAGTCAACAGCGCTGTGGTATTAACTTATTTTAACTCCCAAAGAAACTACTGGTTACTGGGAACACCAACCATTTGTAATTTTGTCGAGTTTGAAGTCATCAGATTTGTGACACGAGTCCACATCACAGCGTCTCTCATCATTTTAATATTATTATTATTATTAGTAGTAGTAGTAGTAGTTGTAATTGTTGTATTTTAAGGCTGTTGTGTACCTCATATATGATCCTTTGCACCAGGTCAAACTCGCCCTCCAGAGATGCGTCCAGGAGCAGCGCCAGCGGGTTAAACTTCACTCTGAGACCGTGACCCGTCCTCTCAGACCCAGGCTTTTTCAGGTTCGTCCTCTTCACCTAGCATTCGATCAGAAATAAGAAGATGAGATTTATTCATCCTGAATGAAAAAGCAGCTTAATAACATTCACGCTTTTATCCAAAGAATAAGTCTCTTTTTCTGTGCAGGGATTTGAACTTACACACGTTAGTCTGAATTAGAGAAATTCAATTCAATTCAATTCAGTTAACAATGGACGTTGTCCCAAAGCAGCTTTACAGAAATATATAAATTCGGGATATAGATTTTAAATGTATGAATTTATCCTTATGGATTTAATTTAAAGAAATTAATTCTTCCGATTCGTGATAGAAAAAACACTTGGTGTGTCGCATCTGGCCTTTATTTACTCATTTGCTTTTGTTTTGTTGGTCCAAACCTCCAGAATCTCCACATAGCATAACATTTCTCCAGTTCTACAGCTCTGTTTGTCGCTCCAGTTTGCAGTTCAGTTTAGAAGTAAAAGCAAATCGATAAAAATGCCCGAAACACAGCGGCATGCTTGATTCGTTTCCTGCAGCCGAGTCGATTCGGACTCGAATCACTTTCTCACCGAGTTCCCTGAGTTCAAGTGATCGACCGCGTCACTCAGACGCTCTCGGACCCGAGCGCGATTGCCGTTTTCTCACCTGCGTAAAGAACCGCACTACAGGACAGAACACACTAAGGTTCTGTTCAAACATACTAAAAGTCTGCATATGTGAAAGCACCTGGAATGTTTGTATCCCTAGCGATATTATTCTCGTAATGTCCTGGTGTGACGCTCACTGTGTTCTGCTCCGGGTCTTCTTTCTCCTCTGGCGTGGACTCTACGTGTTCGTCTAACGATGACTGATTGTTGTTATGACTGTCCTCGGGACCTTCTTTAGGATCGGTGGTGTCTGTAGTCTCCGCAGTTTCTGTACGATTAGCCGTCTGAGCCGGTCGATTCTCGTTAGAGTCGGATGCGGGTGATGGTGATGGTGCGGGCTCTGAAACAGGCGGTGGCATTGGCGCTACGGCGGCTTTTTTAGTTGCAGCCATTACATTTCCATTAACAGAATCAGAAACATCGCCTGCTAAATTAAGGGCGGTGTCTGGTTGGAAGAATGGTGTAACCGTTTCCATGCCTCCAGCGAGCGTGTTGAAGCGCTGGTAGAGAAGTTTCTGGATGTTCGGACCGTTCGGACCCTCAGGCTCGGTGATGGAGCTTCGCTTTTTAAGAGGACGAGGAGCGTTGGCGAGCTTCCTCCTCAGCACCTCCAGGTCGATGTCGCTCTGGTAGCGCAGGGGCGAGTGAGCCGGGGTGAGCTTGGTGGGGCTCAGGGGCCGAGGGATGTTCTCCACGCTGGCTTGAGGACTGTGGGTGATCTCGGGTTCGGACTCGCGCTCCGAATCGTCTCTGGAGGATTGATGCTGGAAGGGAACAGGGGATGAGGAGACTGAGCTCGGCAGCAATGGCTTTCCATAGACTGAAAACAGAAAAGGAAGCGGCGTGAAGAAAATAAACATTCTGTTTAACAAGGTTGTGGTGTTTATGTATGTATGTATCTATCTATCTATTTATCTATCTATCTAATTTAATTAATTAACTAAATAATAATGTGTGAAGCTTCCCAAATTGCCTTTTCTTTGCACTCACCTGCTTTGACTGCAGCTCTGGTGCTGCTGCTTTGGTAGTTTTTGGCCGTTGGCTGCTGCAGGTAAACGTGATAGATAGAGCTGGAGTTCATCGTAGCAGGACCTTTCCGGGGAGACTGAGGTCGTGACCCCCGGTCCGTATAAAACGGTCGAACCGCTGCAGCCAGAGGGGCATCGTTACTTCTCTCGCTCTGGGGTAAGACGGGCGAGCCGGCCGAGGACGTAGGACTCGGAGGGACGGTGATCCTCTGCTGGATCTGCTGCGATGAGGAACCGGAGGATCTGTGCCAGGACAGAGTGCCTGGTGCTGAGCGGGGCAGAGAGTTAGTGGCACAGACGGTGGAGTGATGCCCCACGCTGGGGTACGTGCCATAGATTGGGGGCGGATGTTTTGACAAGGTTGTTATAGTGCCCAGTACTTTAGGAGATCCCTGTAGTGGAGGAGAGAGTATATCAATGGAGGACAGAGTATATCATCATTTTATTCTTTTTTTAAATTTTTTTTATCACAGTCAGCTCCAGCTCCATAATTATTGGCACCCTTGGTAAAGATAAATAAAAGAGATTATTAAAAATAAATATTAAAATATAAGATTTGATTTTCAGACTGTGATTAAGTTAATTAACCACAAAGACATTTTATATCACTGTTTTTAATTAGGGTGTCATTAATAGGGTGATACTTTTATAAAAAATAAAACTTAGAATACATTTTCTTTAATTAATTAATTAAGATTTTTCACTAAAATGCTCATTATTTATCTTTCGCTTTATGTATCTGTTAGTTTTAAAGTTTAGCTTTTTTTACACCAACAATTACACATCTACAGGCTAGTCACAAGTTATTAATAAAAACAAAATTTTTTAGATTCAACTCTATAATCGTTTCTAACATCTCAGAGGCAGCTGGGAAAACTCCGCCCCTTACTGATGCTGTACGCCGTACGGATCTTACAGAAATTTCATTACAAAAAGTAATCTATGTGACACGAACGATCGCAAAAGCACAAAATAAATACAATAAATAATAAATAAATAAATACATTTAAATAAATACTAAGAATTGAAATAAATACTAAAACATATTATACATAAATAATTAAATAATAATTAAATATTAATGTTTAGTAAAAAAAAAAAAAAAAAAAAAAAAAAAAAAGCGCTGTAAATGATTAATGCCATTAAACAAATAGTTCTCTATTTGCAAATATTATTTAATGACTACACGGAAAAAAATACGCTAAATAATTAAGTGTAATAATTTCATGAGTAAGGAGAGAAAGTGTGGGATCGTCCAAAATGAATTCTTAATGTTTAGCTTAAAAACGAACGAAACTTATACTTCATTATAATGTATACTAAGAGCTAAGGATTATTAACGTAAATAAAGAAAGAATTAAACATAACTGCGTAACTCGGTGTCATACAGAGTTCAACGTCTTACCTTTTCACCGGCAGCCATTTTTCCCGGGTTCTGCCTCGTGTCCTTCCAGTCCGGGGCTTTGAGAGAGGCCATGTTCCAATTTGCATCGTTTGCTGTAAGGTAGGATGGAGTGAGAGGGGAGGAATGAGGTATAAAAAGAAACGGTCAAAATGTTCAGAGACACAACACACCTAAGACTAAACGCTTAAGACTCCGCTAATCACGGCTTGGCGCGGAGTGTATTTGTGGAGCGTCCTCTTCCCAGATCAGGCTAAAGAGATTACAATGGCGCTCTGTTTATGTGTATGTGTGCGTGTGTGCGTGTGTGTGTGCGTGTTTGTGTGCGTGTTGACAAAGAGTGACACTTTCTCATTGACCTGGGGTCATCTCTTTCGATTTTGGCCTGAGCATCATCTCTATGATACAAAATAATATTCAAAACAGTATGTTCTTTACAGAAGATGTAACGTTGTGATCCGTTTTAGACTACTAAAAATTCACTCGAAGCCAAGCAGGAAAGGTTAAACGTGTCAGACTGTGACTTCGTTGATTGAGAGGCTGCTGTAGGCTTAATTCAATGATGCAATTTGTTATGACCTGCTCAGGGCCTCCTACGAAAATAAATCGAGTTACATAACAGCAGCTGCAGCCTCCATTGAATTCAATGACCTTCTGAACTCCTGTGAAGTTTTTCTTTTTTTTCCCCCCAGCCCAGTCTCTCACACACTCTCAGACTGCGTGTACTTCCTCTGAATAATACATAGAGCAGGTTTAAACGGTTGTACATACACACCAAGAAACAGACCCTCAGATTTGTTCAGCTAAAAAGGGAGAAGTTTGTGCTTCATCTTTCCTGAAACGAGAACTGGATCAGCGTGAAAAGTCCACAGTAAAACGATCGTCTGTTTCCGGCGTCCCGTTTTCAAACAGGACCGACATTAAAGCAAAAGCGAACCGAAAGGAGATGCTTTTCATCTTTTCACTTCTTTAAGAAGTAGGCCACTCTGTTCTTATCGTATTTTAATCCCGGAGCTGTTACTCGTCCTTGTAGAGGTGTATAATAAATATAGGATGTAACTGCAGCGTACTTCAGATACTAGAGATAGTGGATGGCGTAGACGTTGTAGACTTGTAGAACACAACGTTTCCAGAGAAACAGGACGTTTCCTTCATCTGCCATGGTTCCCAGGGTGGAGGAGGTCAAACCGTGTCGTTGGTGTTTTTGTTGGGATGAAAGCTGGAACCCCTTAGGAATATCTTATAATAAATATGGTAAGGCTAGTTTGATGACAGGGCTGAAGATGGAAGAGTACAGTCAGTTGGAAAGTTCCTCAATCACTGAACCAGGAACCATAGGTTCACTTCCTATAAGCACTTGGTTTGTCAGAAATGTCCTGTTTTTTCTGGAAACTTTGCGTTACTTTCTGCTACATCTTCAAGCTATACTACCTGCTACATCTACATACTGTATATTCCCACAGAGTTGAAATTTTGCAGCCTTCAGCATCCTTTGTATCTCTAATTGCATACCTATCCTGAGGACCAATAGTTACTGTACCATGCTCTAAAATCTGCTCCTCCTGCCATACTGAATTACTCAGCCTTCTACTCCTGTGATCTTGAGAGCCACAGGTTGCTGCTTCTGCCATCCTGAAGCCTACAAACTTCTTTTTTCCCCACCAACGTGAGGTCTTCATGCTCCTCTTCCTGTCATTTTGAGTACGACAAGCTCTTTCTCCTACCATCCTAAGGACCATAAACTCCTTCTTCTGCCATCATAAGGACCACAAGCTCCATCTACAGCCAATCTGAGGACCACAAGCTCCATCTACAGCCAATCTGAGGACCGCAAGCTCCATCTACAGCCAATCTGAAGAGCGCAAGCTCCTTCTACAGCCAATCTGAAGAGCGCAAGCTCCTTCTACAGCCAATCTGAAGAGCGCAAGCTCCTTCTACATCCAATCTGAAGAGCGCAAGCACCTTCTACATCCAATCTGAAGAGCGCAAGCTCCTTCTACATCCAATCTGAAGAGCGCAAGCACCTTCTACAGCCAATCTGAAGAGCATAAGCTCCATCTACAGCCAATCTGAAGAGCATAAGCTCTTCCTTCTACAGGCACTCTGAGGAGTTCTCAGGTACTTTACTATCCAGAGGCACATAAGCTCCTACCCCTGCCGTCCTACAAGCTAGTATTTCTGTATGTGTTGTTTTATTTATCAGAAAGTCAATGGAATGAGTATCTCAGATGTTTCTAGAAGGAACATCTTCAAGATTTTCAACTGAAAATCCTGTTGCCTCACCTTTATTCCTTCAGATGTTAAAAATTCTGTTTTATTTCTGAACTACCGTACAAAACACAGAAATAGCCGAAGAAAAACCCAAACTTTTTTCACCGACTACCACAGCTGTAAACTCACGGGTGGGATGGTCTCTGGGGTCAAGGGTCACCTCGCGATTCACTACGACGTCTAGGTCTGAGACCTTCCACGGTCCCGCAGGCTTCCTCACTCTATCGGCGTCTTAGGTTGTGCACACACACCGATCCAACCAAAAAAACCCCACATATACACACACACACACACACACACACACACACACACACACACACACATTGACGACGGACAGGGGAAACAAATACAGAGAGTGGAGGAGGAAAGACATGACAGGATACAAAAGAAAACATGTTAGAAAAAATAGCAAAAAGGGATGAATTCATAAAGTGTAAAGATGATTGTGGATGAGAGGATGGAGTGGAATTTTCTGGAACTTTCAAATAGGGCCAAGATAAAAGGTGAGTGTTACTGAAGTGTTACGTTAGAAGAATATGGTATAAATGACAGGAAGAGAAATTTGGAGAAACTGATTAAAGGATTCATCGATCTGATATCAGTTTCATGATAAAATTCCCAATCTGCCCGAGGTCTAGAGTTTGCGCAAATTGTTGGATAACTCTCCGCCTTCGCGGCTGTGATAGTTCGGAAAGATGTGCGTGGATCGTCGTCATAGCAACCGTCAGGACGTCAGTATCGGAGCGTTCAAAGAAAGAGACTCACCTGATCTGGAGCGAGTGTGGCTGATTTGGGCAGGAAGTGGGTGTGGTTTAAGCGGGTCGGGGGTCAAGGGGTAGCCTCCGTCCTGCCTCCCAGTCACCGTGGGAACTTGGATGTAGGGAAACACGGCTGCGACGCGACCAGAGGTGATGGGAACAGACTGAGGGGACGAGGGAGCGCTCATCCGCCCTAACTGTGGAGGAGAGAGAGAGAGATTTACTTATTTAAAATCATATACTGAACGAAGGATTATTATTATGGTTTTTTTTAGTTTGATGGTTGTTTTTTTTTTTTTTTTTTGTTGAGGAAAGTCCTTAGAAGTATAGTAAGACGTACGTGTGTGTGTGTGCGTGTGTGTGTAGCCAGAAATCTTATTTTATTTCCACACCCCAAGTCAGGAATCTAAAATCATCCAAGACCTCCGACACACCCTAAACAGGACAGCTGCTCTTCTCCATCTCTGTGCGTGTGTGTGTTTAATAATACTAACTGTGTAAGTAAGAAAACTCCATGTGTCATGCTGTTATAGTAAAATAATGACTGACGTGTGATGTGGTGTGATGAAGCACATCCTCAAGTGTTTTATTCCTCTTATACCACAGCAATTTGTCAACAATTACAATATGTGATAGATCAACGAAGGACACATACTGTTTATCCATTTATAGGTACGTATAATGTGGAACATCCACGAAATCCTCTTCTGTCGAAGACAAAGCTGTAACTTTTGGAAGTTACAGCTTTACCTCTGAAACTGGAGACTCCTTCCGTAAATGCTAAATAAACGCATCCTTACGGAAACCTTTATCATATCAGTGATTACACACGTTCGTCTTTTTTTTAATTACGGTTATTACTAACATGTTTATGATTATAGTCATGGTTACAGAGCAATGCCTTATGAGGGACAGTGATTTAGAACTGGGATTAGATTTTTGGTAACAACGAGTGTCTGTTCGGTTTAACGCACTGTAACACACACCTCAGCTTTCTTCCTGTAGAGACGCTCTCTCAGCTCCTCGATGCGTCGGTCCATCATGCTCACCTCCAGGTTGCGTTTATTCAGCATGTCCTTGTGCTGCTGGAGTTTACTGTTCTGCTCCTGATTCAGCTTGTTCCTCATCTGAGGGGCCAAATAAATCAACATACACACACATGCACACAGACACACACACATCAGTCAAAGTGCTGTAGCAGCTGTCTGCAGCAGATTTGCAAATGCTTGCTAATACATTAGCAGGCTTGTTAATGACTGCCTGAGATTGCTGTGGATCTGAGAGTCCCAACACACACAGTCCACTGAAAACAATCCACTGCGTTTCTGTCTGACTGAAACTGTTTATTTCATTTCATATGTAACAATTCAACTCGTACGCTATTTTAATTCAACGTTAATTAGGCAAATTCATACACGTTAGACGCGAACATCAATGAAGTGATGTGTAAAACATCCATTCATACAACGTGAGATGATTTCATTTGTTAAAACTGTGTTAGTTTTGATTAAAGAGAGGCGTCTGACATGTACAGCAGCTACGCCCCCTTTACTGGGACCAACAGACGGAGGCCATGCCTCCTCAATGTGATCAATGAGCTCAGAGGCCACACCTCTTCAATGTGAGTAACGAGCACAGAGGCCATGCCTCCTTCACTTGGAATGACAGGCACCGAGGCCACACCTCCTTCACTTGGAATGACAGGCACTGAGGCCACACCTTCACTGAGATGGACAGACACAGAGGCCACACCTCCTCAATGTGATTAACGAGCACAGAGGCCATGCCTCCTTCACTTGGAATGACCGGCACTGAGGCCACACCTCCTTCACTTGGAATGACCGGCACTGAGGCCACACCTCCTTCACTTGGAATGACAGGCACTGAGGCCACACCTCCTTCACTTGGAATGACAGGCACTGAGGCCACACCTTCACTGAGATGGAAAGACACTTAGGCCACACCTCCTCAATGTGATTAATGAGCACAGAGGCCACACCTCCTTCACTTGGAATGACAAACACTGAGGCCACGCCTCCTTCACTTGGAATGGCAGACACAGAGGATACATCTCCTTCCTTGGTACTAACAGGTACAGAGTTCACACCCCCTTCACTAGATCTGACAAACATTGAAGCCACACCCTTTTGATTTGTTCTGACAGACACAAAGGCCACACCTCCTTCACTGGACCTAATAGGCAGAGACGGTCCATGTCGACATTATTTAGACTAACAGGTGTAGACAGTGAGTGCATGCGTGCGTGTATGTGTACCTGCAGCTCCTGGTACAGTTTGTGGAGCTCCAGGGCGCTGCCCCCTGCAGGCTGTGACTCTGTAATGCGTTTGTTTCTCAGTTCCTCCAGCTGCTGCGTGAGCTGCTCCACCTTCATCACGGCCTGCTGCAGCTCCACCTGCTTCTCCTGGAACAGACTGCTCACATGCTCGATCTCTGCCGCTATACACGCGCATACACACACACACACACACACACAAGCACAGATCAGAAAGTCTCAGTATTGTCCCACTGCTCCTTTTACACCAAATTATAATCAATCAGCAAGATGTGCTTGTTGTGTGAAGTTTGCTGTTGCACAAGGCTAATGTAGCTAACAAGTAACGGAAGCTTATGGCTACCAGTTTAGCATTGTGCACTAAATGTTCAGTATCTCAAACAGCCTTGCTAATGTGGTTTTTCACCATGGATGGCACAAACAGCTTTAAAAACAGTCGCGGCTACATCGCTTCTCTTTCCCAGCACATAGTTTAGACCCAGGAAGGGGGCGTGGCCTAAAGTTTGATGTTAGAAGTGATTTATTTTTCACTCCGAGAGTGAACTGTCACTCCGAGATGAGTGACAATTCACATTTAAAACAGACTTCAAAATGGAAATTCATCATCATCAGCATCACCTCCTGGTTTGTCCTACAATTCCATCCCCTAACTTTAGGAGGCGTGGTCTAAAGGGGCAGAGCGATACCGAACTGCACTGAGGAAAAAAGTGATTCCAAGAGGGCGGCCCCCGGAACATTCCAGCTTTCCGCTACTGTACTGTGTGAGGTTTTTATTTGTGCTTTAATGAAGTGTTGTGA
Organism: Stegophilus panzeri; assembly: GCA_024331685.1. Classification (NCBI taxonomy): domain Eukaryota; kingdom Metazoa; phylum Chordata; class Actinopteri; order Siluriformes; family Trichomycteridae; genus Stegophilus; species Stegophilus panzeri. The sequence goes on along the minus strand of JANDJT010000228.1, from coordinate 3,788,651 downwards.
TCGTACACAGGTTTCCGTTGATCAGCTTGCTGTAGTCAACTTGCCCCCTCATGGCACGGATCTTCTTCAGCTTGGCCTCCTGATTCTCCACTCTCTCCCTCAGCCTCTGCAGCTTCTCCGATTCGGGCGTTGCCGGGCCCTGATGAGGTTCCTGTTGCTTCAGATAGCGCAAACGCTGCTCCTGCACACACACACACACTTAAACACTGCAACACTTAACAACACTCAAACCCTGGATCCTAGGGCTGTGGATGTCTCCTTCAAAACAATATAATGTCCAGTTCATTAAAAGAGGCGTGGCCTTTGTGTATGACAGAACCAGTGAAGGGGGCGTGGCCTCTTTGTCTGTCACAATGAAGGAGGCACATAGTGAACAATGATGAAAACAGGGAATGTGTGTGTGTGTGTGTGTGTGTGTATGTATAATGGAGAGAGAATTTTTTTTGCTGACTCATAGACTGGCCTACTCTAGAATAAACCGACACAAAGCAACGACACACACACACACACACACACACACACACACACACACACACATTAGAGAATGAACAAACCCATTTATATTACCACAGGGTCGCTACTGCAGCTCTCACCGTGAATACATACGCTAATGCAGCAAGACGGATTCAAAATGAGCAGACAGACAGACGCACACACACATAATATATATATATATATATATATATATATACACACACACACACACACACACACACACACATATATATATACATATATCTCACAAACACACAAAATACAACATTCTATCTTTCTTCACTCATATAAGAAAAAAAGATCAGTGCAAAGCTTTGTGTACCGTAGAACTCCATAAGTATTGGCACCTTTCAAGATAAATAAGCAAAATCCACTACAGTCCGCTCCAAAAGTACTGGAACCGCAAAACTAGATCTTTTGTTTTTACGTTACAGTGAAGGCATTTGGGTTCGAGATCAAAAGATGACCATGAGAAGATGGATCAGGATTTCAGCTTTCATTTCCTGATGCAATTTTACCTCATAATACAGGATTTAGTTTAAGATTCAGGATTTATCTGCATTATTTTCCTGTCGGTTCCATTTACCATTTAAACACACTGTAAAGTAATCGATTTAAATAAACAAAAAGATCCTATCCAGGTAGTTATTAGTCACTATTATTATTATTATTATTATTATTACTACATCTCCTCAATTATTGTCAAAATCAGGCGTTACAATGTTAAGAGATGACATTGAACAGTTTGTGAAGGGAATATAAAAAGAAATGACTGTTTTAATGAACACTCTTAAAAATGTAAAAGTATGACGATATAATAACATCATATACACTATTATACACACAAAATACTTCTTAAAAAAAAAAAGATAATAATCATGCGCTTATTTACCTGATGATCGATAAATTCTTTCAACCGTAAACAAATCGTATCCATGAACGTTCTCCAGACTGACTGGTGGAGTTCTCAGATGAATCAAAGCTCATATGATCTCCTCCTCCTCCTCCTACTTTCTTCAAACTTCAGGACATTTGCTTCACACACTTTTCATTCTGTACACTTCCTGGCAGCTGCAGATTTGTGCTGATGTAATTTCCTATGGCCATGGAGTGAGCCCTTTCCTGCTGTTGTTTGAGACTCAGAGCTTCACATGCATCTCCACACACACACACTGACCTAAACCCTGCATATACACTCACACAAACACACTGACCTAAACCCTGCATGTACACTCACACACACACGCTGACCTAAACCCTGCATATACACTCACACACACACGCTGACCTAAACCCTGCATATACACTCACACACTAAGGTCAGTGTCGACTCATGACACAGTGTCAGAGTGACGTACAGGACAGAAGAAATCGCTCACATTTCTAATACACTCTGTTTACAAACAAATCCATTTTTCTTAGCTTTTCAACCACAATTTATGAAAGTCCAGTGACATAAAATTCCTCGTGACATCACGACTGAATGGCAATGAAAAAAAAAAAAAAAAAAAAAAAGTGACCTTTTAATCGTTAACCATTAATAATTTAAAGTGACTGTATCTTATTTCCATGAGGATATTCATCTTACCACTTTCGACAGACAAGAAGTCAGTTTTGAACCTGAAGCAAAGAATAAATCTTGAGACGGTTGCAAAGAGAAAGCCTGTGAAAGTGTGTGAAAACTCTTCCCTTTCTTCTAAGTTTACACAGAGTAAATCCTTACATTTTTTTCACACTTATATTTCTACATCTACATATTTACATGTCTATTTAATTTCACTTCCACTTGTTAACCCTTTTTTTTTTTTTTTTTGCACATGTACTCTATAGTTCGTTTCAAAGAATATTTCTATTTTAAAAAAATGTTGTTACTAGTGAGTCTCTGTCTATATTTTTGACCAGATTTATTCGTTGTTATCTTTCGCCGGTTTTTGTATCGTTTTGAGCAACGGCACAAAAATTTCTTATTGAAACCAACCTAAATGTCGAGGCTATTTTTTACTTAAAATGTCTCGTTGTGTTTCTTTTCTTTAAAAAAAAAAAAAAAAAAAAAAAAAAAAAATGGTCGAAATGAGTAAAATTATCTGCTAATAAAAAAGTACAATTCCAAAGAAGCCTCAAATAACCACTCTTTACAACCACGGTGAACAGAAAAGCATCTCAGAACACACACATCAAATCAAACCTGGGCTACAACAGCAGATAACTGGATCAGATTCCACTCCTGCAAGCCAGGAACTAGGATCTGAGACTACAGTGGGTACAGGCTCACTGAAACTGGACTGTTGACGACTAATAAAACATCTCCTGGTCTGTTGAATCTCGATTTCTGCTGCATTTCATGGATTTCAGCATGAATCCATGTATATCTAACCTACCTTGTAACAACACTTCAGGCTGGTGGTGGTGGTGTAATGATATGAGGAAAGCATCGTTTAAATGCCACGGCCTGTCTGAGTATTGTCGCTAACCATCTTATAACGGTTACTTCAAGCATGATAATGTCCCAAAGCCATCTCAAACTGGTTCCATGAACATAACCATGAGTTCAGGGTACTGTACTTCAATGGTCTTCCAAGTCACCAGCTCTGAATCTAATAGAGAGCACGATTGGTATGTGGTACGACGAGTGATTTTCAGGATGAATGCGCAGCTGACAAATCTGCAGTAAATATGTCCTGCTATCATGTCAGCATGGACCAGGACTTCAAAGGAACTTTTCCAAAACCTTGTGGAATTCACTACTCTGTGACAAAAATGCTTTGCCCACACAGCTGATTGGACGAATCAAGCTCTAAAGACAGCTGAGACGGCGTCCTCATATCACATGTCCGGGTGTGCACATGTCCGAATTCCCATGAGACCATGTGTGCATGTCTGAGTTAAACATGGCTTCTTATCACACACACACACACACACACACACACACACCCATTCTCACATGGCTCAACAGAGCCAAAACCTCCCTTTAAACTCCCAGTGTATTATTCACTTTCTCAGCTTATTCATTCAGCCGTATTCGGTCATTAAACAGCGCGCAGTGTGTAACTGAGGAAGTGTGGACTCGCCGCCGTCTCAGATCAAACACACGCAGGGCACAATGATGTTGAGATGTGTGTGAGTCAGACGGGGAGTCAGACGGAGCAGAAACAGCAGTGTGTAGTGTAAAGGTGCTTACCTTTGCCATGAGCATCTGTTGCTGAGCCTCGATCTGCTGCTGTTGACGTACGGCCATCTCCTGAAGCTCAGACAGAGTCAGCTCCACACGCGGAGGCCCCATCTGCACACGCACGCACACACACACACACACACACACACACACACACACACACACATCACCGGTGTGAGAGAATTGCAAGCAGAATATACACTTTCTAAAAGGTAAGATGCCAAACTTGAGGTTTGTATTAATAAATAAATAAAACCAAATTTCACTTAAAAAACAAAACAAAAAATAAATTCATTCCAGTAAGAGTTGCATGCCAAATTTGATAGTTATGAGCATCCATCCTTCTATCCATCCACTTATTCATCAATCACCCATTCATCCACTGCACCATCCATCCATTTACCATTCATCTATTCCCCATCCCATCTCTGTTCCATCCATACATCTCTACGTCTACCCACACATTCATCCATCCAGCATTCTGTCCATCTAACATCCGTCCACCCAGCATTCTGTCCATCTCACATCCGTCCACCCAGCATTCTGTCCATCTAACATCCATCCACCCAGCATTCTGTCCATCTCACATCCGTCCACCCAGCATTCTGTCCATCTAACATCCATCCACCCAGCATTCT
>JANDJT010000228.1:3771127-3782358 GCA_024331685.1 Stegophilus panzeri | reverse complement strand
GCATTCTGTCCATCTAACATCCATCCACCCAGCATTCTGTCCATCTAACATCCGTCCACCCAGCATTCTGTCCATCTAACATCCATCCACCCAGCATTCTGTCCATCTACCCTCCATCCACCCAGCATTCTGTCCATCTAACCTCCATCCACCCAGCATTCTGTCCATCTAACCTCCATCCTCCCAGCATTCTGTCCATCTAACCTCCATCCTCCCAGCATTCTGTCCATCTCACATCCATCCACCCAGAATTCTGTCCATCTCACATCCATCCACCCAGCATTCTGTCCATCTAACATCCGTCCACCCAGCATTCTGTCCATTTAACAACATTAACCATCTGTTCACCCACCTCCTTTCCATTCATCCATCAATCCATCCATTCATCTATCCAACAGAGTATTTCTGAATTCAGAATAACAGGATGACTTTCTGAATGACTCTTTTATGGTAATAGATAGATAGGTAGACAGATAGATAGATAGAAAGCAGTAAAAAGAAATGAAAATGTCTATCTATCTATCTATCTATAAGCATAAACGAGTCATTCAGAAAGAACTGACTCATTAATGAATCGTTCATCACTACATCGCCAACTTAGGGAAGATTTATCAGCCAGTAAATGATGTGCACTGCACTAGAGGTTACTTACAAAGTGCACTAAGAATAAAGTCACTACAATATTCAATGCATCTGTCAATTTAGTCGCTGCTGCTGTACTGCAGTGCAGATGTGAGCGTAAAACATCGAGGCAAAGGCCAGAAAAAAGTCTGCAGAGTCACTAGGAAAAGCCTAGAGAAAGGGAACAGGAAGTCCTGCTTTTGTACACACACACACACACACACACACACACACACACACACACATATTTAATCATAATCAGAAGAGAAATTGCGTCCTGTACCTCCGCAGTATGGGTCACTGTGGTGCATTTAACACTCACTGGCTCTGTCCCAATTCTCCGAAATGCCTCAGTGAACAACTGCCTCATTTCCTAAATGATAAATCGGAGTCTTATGCAGCAAACCTGAGTCAGGGCTTTAGTGTAGAAATCGCGTTAACGTGTTTCAGAGTGAACATGTCCTTCATTAAGGGGTCTTTAAGCAGATACCAATGACTAATTTATATATATATATATATTTTTTTAAAAAGCTTTTTTAAAGCTTTTTTTTTTACTACAAGCAGGCAAATCTGTGTGTAGTCACATGGTGCATTATTAACTATTAATTACTTACCAATGTTTTTTAAAAAAGGCATGTAGAATTCCTCCTATTTTATCACAAAGTGGGCGGGGCTAATCTCAGGTCATAAAAACTGCACCAATCACACAGTAACTTGCCTGAGATTATGAGTTACACTTTTCTCAAGTAAAAAGTAACTAGCGAGTCAAAGTGAAAGCTAACCTGATGAGTGAAAGCTAAATTAGCAAGTAAAGTCTAAATTATTGAGTGCTAACTAGCAAAAGAAATCTTTCGAACCAAATCAAAGCTAGTCTAGTGAGTAAAGTCTAACCGAGAAGGTGGAAGACTAATGAAAGCTAAACTAGTAATTCAGTGCTCACTAGCAGTTGAAACCTTTTCCAGCTAGTGGAAGCTAAAGTGACATGTGAAAGCTAAATAAGAGACTGAAAGCTCTACCCAGTCATATTTCCACCTATCCACCCTTTCATCCATCCATCAGTATCATCCACCTACTCTTCTATCATCTACCATCCACCTACTTACACTCCTATCACCCATCCATCCATCCATCCATTTTCTATACCGCTTATCCTACAGGGTCACGGGGAACCTGGAGCCTATCCCAGGGAGCATGGGGCACAAGGCAGGGTACACCCTGGACAGGGTGCCAATATATCGCAGGGCACAATCATATACACATTCCCACATCCATTCACATCATACGAACACTTTGGACATGCTAATCAGCCTACCATGCATGTCTGTGGACTGGGTGAGGAAACCGGAGTACCCGGAAGAAACCCCCACACACAAAGTGCAGCAGCAGGGGGAATCGAACTTTCAACCCTGGAGGTGTGAGGCGAATGTGCTAACCACTAAGCCACTTAGTGGATGTGCGCCGCCCCATCCAACCATACATCAACTTTTCTATGCATCAAACGAGGAACCATCCATCATCCACACACCCTTCCTTCCAGCTACTATCCACACCATCCAACCAACCATCCATCCATCCATCCATCCACCTATGCCCCATCACCCATTCACCCAGTCCTTCATCCACTGCACCATCCATCCACCCACCCCTTCAATCCATCCATTTACCATCCATATATCCCCCCACCCCCCCCGTTCCATCCATACATCTATCGGTCTACACCCACATCCATCCACCTGTCCATCTAACATCAATCCATCCATCCAACCACCTGTCCATCCATCCTCCCACCCACACAACTAGTTATCATCTGTTCACTTATCTATCTGTTCACCCACCTCCTTTCCATTCATCCATCCAGTAATCCATCCATCCAACAGCGTAGTTCTGAATTTAGAATAACAGGATGTCTTCATTTTTCATTCCCTTTCTACTATCTATCTATCTATTACCATAAAAGAGTCATTCAGAAAGAACTGACTCATTAGTGAATCATTCATCACTACATTACTAACTTAGAGAAGATTTATATGAAACACTCCGATTTACATTTTTCGCATTAAAGCCGTGTTTCACATTAACATCCCTGAGGAAGTCCCACTCCACTGATGCAGATGTAGCAATGTTCAGTGCCTGACCCACACTCGCACTCACGCACACGCACACGCACACTCGCACATGCACACACACACACACACACACACACACACGGAGCAGTGAGCAGCTCTGCAGGGTTTTTACCTGGGCAGAGTCCCAGCTTATCAGGCACGATCGCACCTCGATTTTACTGCATTGTCCTTCAGCTGTGAATTCCTGCACGGCTTCGATGTGCTTCCACTCCATCCTGACTACCTCACAGGTGAGTCTTATCCCGTTTAAGATATGTATGTGTGTGTGTGTGTGTGTGTGTGTTCGTGTGTGTCAGCGCACGTCCTCCAGTCCAGCGTAGAATCTCTGAGAATCTAACTAACACTTTAACGCTGTCACGTCACGACCTGGCGTTCTTAATGAGGAGTGAAAATATGGCTCCGTTATCAGATAAACACTTCCACTGCGCAAGTTTTTCCCCTCTCAGAGCTCATCTGACCTGCAAGCACTTCTCTCTCTCTCTCTCTCTCTCTCACTCTCACACACAGTCTCTCCCAGTCTCTCTCTCTTACATACACACACACTCTTGTTTCTCTGCAGCACCCCCCCTCCCCTCACGCTGCACCACAGCGCCACAGCTGTCTTGCACTTAAAGGCGAAGCTTTATCGCGTCACATGCGTGAGAGTCTCTGCATAACGCAAGATTGGGGGTTTTTTTTTTGTTTTTTTTTAAACAGGACTCTTATCGAACGAGAGTCCCGGAAACGGGTCTCTAGCCTTCGACATCTGGAGCACGGAAAACATTAAGTGTGAGATCGGTTTCCTGATCAAATGCATATATTGCTTGATGTGTACAAATCAATAATTCATCCATTTGAATGAACTCTCTGTGTCTTCCAATCAGAACGCAATTAGACAGCAATTTCAGAGCTCCTTATTTTGGCCAAAAAAGAAAACAGACCCCGATATATCCGTCTTCGTGTAAGGCAATTCCAAAAATCTGTTTACTGGACCAGAATTCCACAAAAGTTTTGCTGAACTGTAGCTTAGTGATGTTTAGAAGTCAGTAACGTACAAACTTTAGGTTATTGCGAGTAATGTTTATTAGCTAGCTATTGGATCTACGTAGCTATGTAGTAAAACAATACTTTTTTTTTTCTTTTTTTTTACTAGTTTTACTGCACAGAATTTTTTCGACTGATACAAAGTCTTACATTTTATCTGTTTATGGTTATGTTTAATGTTCCACAAAACAAGTTCGTTCCTGTTCTAACTTAAGCTATAGCAGCAATGAACAGTCGTTCCCTCACCAGCTGTTCTTTATTCTCTCTCTTGAAGTTTATAAGAGAAAAAAAAAAAACTGTCATGTTACCGAGAGACCGCAAAGAAGCGCAAACTCCTCGGTCCTGAGGATGTCGGAAAAGTTACTGACTGTTACAAATCGCTGACACTGGAGACTCCTTCTGTGAATGTCTCCATACAGAAAACATCACCGCAACACCGTATGATTACAGAATAAAAAAAAAAAATCCGTTCATGTGGAGCGTTCGTCGTACAAGTCCCTCCAAGTGAGCTGTTTCTATAGAAGCGATAACGTATTAAAATGTATCCCATCATGTGATAGAATTTAAGAAGCCCTCCTTAAGGGGCATGGCCATGTAGCTGGAAAGATACCCAATCCAGAATGAAACACAGCCGTAAAAAAAAATAAAAATTCAGCGCTCTGTATATAAATGTGGCCCGGCCATGGGACGTGATCTACGATCCGATCGGGGTGCTTTACATCCTGGAGAGAAAATAAAGACAGATCCGAACGAGAGCTGTACGGCGTGCGGCGGCGACGGTGGGAGGAAGTCGTTTTACGATCCTGTGGAGTCAATCAAAGCCGTAATCATGCTGAGGTAGTTTTTTATTCTCAGCGTGTTTATGGCTTCCATCGTTGACGTTTTCTCCCTACAGCTCTTCCATCATAACTCACTCGTTTCCAAACACAACACTCACACTCTGAGCATTAACATATAGGTGTATGTACTGTATACATATAGATTTTACACTTATCTAAGTATCTAATATCAAAAAAAAGAAAAGTGGTGTCATGTGTAAGTAGTTTATTTACAACAAAAACTTACTGGAGTTCTGAAAGGGCTTCCTGTTCACTTTATATGCTCACTACAAAGGGTAGAACATGATCCCTTACGTTAGTGCACGTTATGCTAAAACGCCGTTTCAGATCCAGCTCTTGAGAGTAATCATTTCGATAAATGTTTGTTGGAAATATAACAATGTACATGTGATGATTTAGATGTCACTTTTCTTTTTTTTATGGATTTAATTTGACAATTCATACATTCACAAGGAAGGAATGTGGAAAGAAATTTACACAGAAATGAACATTGCACCACATAAACTTTGAACACACACCCTGACTACACGTCATGTATAGCAGCTGTCACTAAAAAAAAAACAAAAAAAACACAAGGCACATCACATGGATTATGATAACTCTGGGTGGAGAAGTTCACGTCATGTGAGACAGCGCACGGTACAGTCTAAATAATATTACTGCAGAAGTACAGGACTTAAACAGCGCAGTGTTCAGTGAAGCAGTTAGTCTCTCATAGCCCGCATCACAACAAACTACTGCACGTTTCTGCTATAAGCTCTGCATAATGGAAAGAAGGGGAAAAAGAGTGAGGGAGCGAGAGCGACAGCGAGAGAGAGAGAAAGAAAAAAAGAGGGAAACAGCCTGTAGAAAACTCATAGAAGGAAGAAAGATGGAAATGAAGAAAACAAAAGAGACAAAGATAGAAAGAGAAAGAAAGAAAGAAAGGGGTGGGGAAACCAGCCCATAGAAAACTCGGAAGACAGGAAGAGAAGAATAGATAAAGAAGAAAAACAAGACACAAACATAAATAAAGAAAGAATGGGGAGGGGAAACCAACCCATAGAAAACTCATCAAAGAAACTAAGAGAAGAAAAGAGGGGGGGAAGAAAGGAAGAGAGAGAGACAGACAGAAAGAAAGAAAGACAGAAATGAGTGAGGGAAATAATCAGATAGAAAACTCAGGAGAAAGGAAGAGAAGGAAAGGGGAAAAAAACAAGAAAGACAAACACAAAGAAAGAAAGAAAGAAAGAGAAAGAAAGAAAGGAAGAAAGAAAGGGAAAGAAAGGAAGGAAGGAAGAAAGGGAAAGAAAGGAAGGAAGGAAGAAAGATAGAAAGAAAGAGAAAGGAAGAAAGAAAGAAAAAGAAAGAAAGAAAGATGGAAAGAAAAAAAGAAAGAAAGAAAGGAAGGAAGAAAGAAAGAGAAAGAAAGGAAGGAAGAAAGTGATGAACTCATAGCAATCTCACAGAAAGAATGTAAATCTGAACATTAAACCTTTTGATTTAAGATTATTTATAAAAGAATTAAAAACCAGGAACAACACTGGAAGTGCAGGCATTTCATATTTGAAAGCCTAAAATACAGCTCTCAGGTTTGAGAAATAACCAGGAGCTTCACGTAGCAGGATGGAGTCATATATAGAGCTGAAATAAGTGGTGAGTAAACAGTAAACACGTTTACTGAAAAGCTGAGGGGAAAGTGTGTGTTATTGTTCACCTGTTTTTGTGAAAGTTTTCACCAGTGAGATGAAAAGATGATATATGGCATAAATGTTACGCTCATTTTTATTACTGCAAAACACAAACAGAGGGTCAACAGGAAGTTGAAGTGTGTATGTACATACCCCATTCACACAGAATCTGTCCATCCTCCCCTTCATCTTTCTGCTCAGCTGCTCGGATGTCTGTCTCCCTGAAGGACACGAGACAAAATGATTCTCATTTAAGTTCACTCTGGCACTGATGTGAGCAGGAGATCGGCTAAGTTACAAATGAGAACGTTCAAGAGACAAAACATGTTCTCATTTAGTTTTTAAAAAACAAAAAACAACAACACGTACATAAATTATATTATATGTCGCTTGCAATAGCATGTTTCTACCAGAGAGGGCGACATTTCCCACTAATCTTACCTGAGGTAGCTTTAAATAAACTTTAACAAGAACATAAATGAATGTAAATGTAAACGTGGTTGTGTCTGATGCGTGTGTCTGATCTCCAGCCTCAGCATTATGCTTTATTAGTTGAGACTCTGTGATTAATCATGTAACAAACACACACTTCACTGAGTGAATATATAAGCATTTTACATTTCAACAACGTACATTAGTTCTAAACATATGCAATGGTGTGTTTTTGGTATTTAGTATTTAGCATCTTGCATCACCTAATATTTAGCATTCTTAGTATTTAGCATCATGTATCCACATGTATTTATCATTCTTAGTATTTGGCATATTGTATCCCCACATATTCTGCATTTTTACTATTTAGCATCTCAATGTGATGTAATTTTACTGGAAATATAATGGTTTTGTGAATAGCACATGTTAGCTAGCTCTAGCTTATTAGTTTGGTTTTGTGAACTCTGAGCAACACGTGATTTTATGTTGACTGAGAAGCATTAGCAGTTCTTGGGTTTTCTTCTTTTGTTATTTTTTATTTTATTAAAAAAAAAAAAAAGTGTGTGTATAGGCCTTCTTTTTGTACCAGTTGTTGCTTCCAAAGTTTTAAAGTTGTAGCATAAATTTCTTCTATTCTCGGTAATTGAGTATGGATTAAGGATGAAATGGCAAAAAAATATATATATATTCACAGAACATAATATCAATAGTTGGTATAATTTAGATTTGAAGCTGCATGCTGATGAGCAACAATGTGTACTAAGATGTCATTTATCACAATATAGATATCATATTGTCACATTGCTCAGCCCTACTACAGACACAGAGTCACCGAGCCTTTCACCCTCTATCATCACGCCATCTCTCTCAATGAGCTTCCACATGAGACGAGGGGAAGTGACGAGCGCGTGCTTCTCACATCCGCCTCAAGTGGAAAAGTTGGGTCAGGTCAGTGGCGAGAAGACAAATGACACACACACAAATGTGATTAGTTATGCAACTCCAAGAGCCACACACGTGTGTGTATGTGTGTGTATGTGTGTGTGTGATGGAAAATAGGCTCCTCTCCAAATAGGACAGAGCCTGAGCCTAAACACCGATCTCAGAAAAGAATCTGGCAAGTGTCTAAGACAAGAAACCTCATCACATTATTCTATATGTATATGAATACTGTATATGAAAGAGGTCTTTACACAACTGAACACACACCTACACTTACAGTAGGCTCTGATAAAAAAAAAAAAATTTTTAAAAAAGGCCCCAAAAAACAAATTATCTTCTACATTTTCTGCATTTATACGTAAAGAAGACGGAGTCAATACAAATGCAATAATGTCCTACCTGCAGTGTGATTTACTGTAGCCTGAAATTCACTTAAAAACAGAGACTATGTGCAAATTACTACGATTGAAGGGCAGGTATTAAATTTGCCAAGCATGTTTTTTGCCATTTGAAGACAAACATTGCCTTAATTTATTAGAGTTTATCACAGTCGTGTCTCAGTATCTCAGTGATGACTTATTACTGCAATACATAAAAGCATTGCATTTAAATAGAAACTGTAAACATACATTTACTTTATAATCTGATTTTGTTTGACTTTCTTATAGTATTTTGAACATTTTTAAAGCATCTCACCACCTCGGCTTTTCGGTGTCATTTAATCATTTTTTTTTTTACATTTTTTTTTTTTGTATTTTTCCCCGGAGTCTGTTTGAGATCCGAACTAGTCACGGCTATCTAGAACAATCAGAGCATGCGGAAACCTTGCGTAAATATTGTTTCCTCCCATAACTTCTTCTCTTTATGTAAGTGACTAAGAACGCAACCACTTACTACACACACACACACACACACACACACACACACACACACACACCTTATCGTCTTGCACACACAAATCAGTTTCTTTACTTAGGATCTCATTAAATCAGGGCCTCTGTGGTAATAGTACACAAGTTTAACACACACACACGCACACAATGATACTTTCAGTAAAATACTTTCTGTCACCCACCTGATTGTGCAAAGCCAAGCAGATTGAATTTTCCCACATGGGGTGTAATGTTTATCTAGGGCAGGTGTGTGTGTGTGTGTGTGTGTGTTAGTTATTCACCCTTGCTGTTGCGCTCGTTCTCGTGTCGTAGGTAAAACTTCACCTCCTGCCTCCTCTGACCCCATTTTTGCAGGTAATCCAGCATCAGGTGATCTGAAGGTATCGCGCTCTCTGCAGCCGGAAACATCATCCATGTTCACTTTATAATCTAATCAGTTACATCAGTTACAATATTTAATCAGTTATCAAACACAAACACACAATCACTCAGTTGATTCTTATTCAGTATTATTTAATCTCTTAATAGTCTCATAAAAATAGGCAGAGGGGAAAAAAAAAAAAAAAAAGACTCTAAATGTTTATAAATAAATAAATAATATAATATAATAAATAAATGATAAATATAACGAAGCATTATAATGTTTATAATATTATACTAGATGAAGTAGATTAACTTAATTACGAAACAGGAGAAAGTTTTAGAAAGTTCTAACGTAGGTCATATACAGTAGATCTTCATAATGATCTAATGGGTCCGAGACGGAAGAGAAATACTACGATTAGCAAACGGTTGAGTTGTAGTAATAACCTCTTCCTTTGCAGACTTGCACGAGGCGGCAGCCGCTCTCTCCGGCCTCCCTGCAGAACTCCACCACGTCTTTACACCGTGTCTCAGCAGTGACGGGAACCTCAGTCAGAACCTTCTCGCTGGAGCTCAGAAACACGGGGATGAAGCTCTAGAGGAGGAAAGACAGGAGCGAGAATAAGAACGCCATCCTGATAACATTCTGCTTATAGTAATATGAAGTTTCTGACTAGCTTTGTGCCTACAAACAACACAGTGAATCATGGGTAGACTGTACCATCTTTAACCTCATATCAGAAGAATTATTTCTTCTTGTAGATATACAGTTTCCCTTCACAGGAACTAAGAAGCCCAAACCTGTTCCAGCATGACACAACGTGCACAAAGCGAGCTCCAGGAAGACGTGGTGTGTTCAGGTTGGAAGAAGGTAGAAGAACTGGAGTGTTCTGAACAGAACCCTGACCTCAACCTCACTGAACACATTTGGGACGAACTGGAACCGGAGCCTCCTCGCCATCCCAACATCAGCACCTGACCTCAACCTCGCTAACGCTCTTGTAGCTGAACGAACACAAATCCCTACAGCCACGCCCCAAAGTCTAGTGGAAAGCCTTCGCAGAAGAGTCGCGTAAAAGGAGGAATAAATCTGGAATGGGACGTTCAACAAGCACATATGGGTGTGATGGTCAGGTGTCTATAAATATGGGCATATACAGATCCTGATACGACAATCTGGAAAAACACAACAAGTGACCATCTTGCCCAAAGTTGAAGCCATTTACACTTAGAGCTCATTGTAAAAGCTGTAGGAAAGTGATCGGGTCACAGGGTTGGGTATGGAATGAGGTGATTTTTCAAACTTGTCAGGTAACTTCCTGTTTCACAGGTTCACAATAGCAGAGAAAGGCATGTTATGGGTTGCCAACTAGATATGGAGAATAAACTGATGTATCTGTTGACTCATAAATTGTTAAAAAACTGTAATGGATACCATCGAACCATGATTTCTCCAATAAACCCAGCATCACTCATTATTCAGGCCAAGTCTGAAAACACATCTCACACACGTTCTGGTTTTCTTTTTTCCTGCTGGCTACAGAACACTGAAACATTCAGCTAATATACAAACAATAATAAACCACATATCAATAAGATAAGAGAATATAAGATAAGATTTGGTACAGTTTCAGTGTAGGGTCTTTAGTAACAGTAAAATGATATCGTGATGTTTTTATACAGATTCTGCTTTTTCCTTTTCCCACAGAAAGTCTAAAAACAAGAACTTCCAGAACACGATGAAGCCCGCGCTGATAAGGTCAACCAGCCCGACTTTCAGACGTGATTTAGGGCACTGAGAACATCTCAGGCTGCGTCACGCCAAGACCAACTATCTTAAATTTACACAGGAGTTACATAACAACCCCCATTTGAAGGGGTCCTGCACAAAGAGGCTTCTCTCTCTCTCTCTCTCTCTCTCTCTCTCTCTCTCTCTCTCTCTCTCTCTCTCTCTCTCCCCCCCCTCTCCCTCACACATACGCACACACACACAGTGTAGTGCGCACAATAAAGCCAGAGATCCAGCGAGCTTTTGGAAAATCTCACCCCCTTTTTCATACTTTTGTCTTTAAACAGATTCATCTGTCCTCACGTCCATCTCTTTGAAACATAAACACATCAGTCCAGCATGAATTCCATCCACACCCCAAAGTGCAATAGAGACTCTCCTTTTCTTTTTCTTTTCTTTTCTCAGACGTAAAGCATTTCTACAGACAAACAAGTCCAGATTAAGATTCTGTAAGAGTTGGATTACAGGGTTGAGCTATAATAATCGAGATATTATAGGGAGATGTAAACAAAGGTGGTGGGGGGCAGCCGGGC
>JANDJT010000228.1:3752703-3766391 GCA_024331685.1 Stegophilus panzeri | reverse complement strand
TCACAACTTCGACCCACCGGGAAGATGGTCACAACTTCGACCCACCGGGAAGATGGTCACAACTTCGACCCACCGGGAAGATGGTCACAACTTCGACCCACCGGGTAGAAGATCTTAACTTCGACCCACCGGGTAGACGATCATAACTTCGACCCACCGGGTAGAAAATCAGAACTTAAACCCACCAGGTAGGAGGTTTAGCCTGTGGGTTTTATAGGCTTCCTGAGCATTCTGTGTTCACCCATCACCTAATTGAAGCCAAGCTCATTGAGCAGCAGTGCCCTGCCTCCACATCCATCTCCTTTAATTTGTGATGAATTAACGAGATCAGTAGAGACAAAACCAACTGGACAGACGCAGGAGCTTCCGAATTAATAAAATGGTTCATAATCTCCTTCTGGCTGCTCTCAGTCTCTCTCAGAGAAAAACAACCATCACATTGGCTAAGAAGAGGCTGTTGATCCAACACTAGACTGTGAGAAAGATGATTACTGCATAATATTGTGGCATAAAAATGTTTAATATTGATATCATAACTATTATGTCACTTTATTTAAAATCTTTGCTATACGTTTTTAAAGCTTTGCGCGGACTTGCTCACAAGTCTTCTCTGCCACCAGATTTATTATTTATAATTCAAGAAATCTACTTCTGAAGCCTTGTCTACATGTACATATACAGATATTTTTGAAAATGGTCTGTGTTTTGGCCTCCTGTGGACACGACATGCCATTTCGGGGACACTGAAAACTTCTCGAAAACGCCCTCAAATGTGGAGGAATTAAAAGTTTTGCACGTTTGTTTTTTTTTGCAAAAACGTCATGGTGCGTGGATTGCATTTTGAGTTATAAATGCGCTCGGACTCGGGTTGTCACTTTGTGCTCTGTAATTTCTTACTTTTTTTGGTTAACGTGTTTGAGATTTCATTTCACTTAGTTGTATTGTTACATCCTCGTGTGGACGATGTAGTTCCTCATCCTCATGTGTTTTTAGAACCATTTTGAATCATTTCACCTTCTCTACCTCTCAAGACGCAGCTTTTAACGTTATCCTCGAGGTGTTTGACGTAACAGTTCATGATCGCGTGTGCGTTTTCAAAGCATTTTTGCATTTTCAGAGATATTTTAGAAACTGATGTGAAAATGATGTGGACAGGGATTTCTGGTGCAGCAGACTTTAGTGATTTGGACACTGAAATGATTTTTTTTTTCAAGGAGGACAGACCAGGGCAGCTGGAATATCCAGAGAAAGATGGACACATGATGGATGTTCTTAACCCTCCTATTGTGTTCTACTTAAAGATGTTCTGGCCTTTTGCCCCAGGCTGTGCTTTAAGAGTTCTTCAGTAACTGAAATGCGAGAAGCAGTAGCCAGTTGGCCTGGTCGTCATGTAGCAGTGAGTGAGTAGGAATTCAGAAACTGACCCCGCCTCAGAGAGCCAACGCCTTCCTAACCTCTAGGGACCGAATAATCCATTCTGTCCATTACAGCATCAGAATATCACTTCAACATAGAAAACAGCTAAAAATATCCACGATAGGTTTGTAAGCACAGAACACGGAGATCTGAATGAAAAACATCAGCCTTTTGAGTGCCACATCGAGCTTCACGTTCATTCCATGAAGTCTGGGTAAAAAAAAAAAAAAAAAAAAAAATCATGGTGGAAGATAAAAAGCAACTTCTCATTTTAATAAAGTAAATTAGTAAATTAATACATTTAATTATACACACACACACACACACAAAGAAATAAAGACAAGATCTGGCTAGAAACATGGCAGAAAAAAGTGTAAAAATAAATAAATAAATATAAATGAACAAGGAGAAAAAAAGAAGAATTAATATTGAAAAAAAAAAAAAAAAAGTATTTTACTTAGGAAACAAATATATATAAATAAATAAATAAATGAATTGGTGTGTTTGTGCTTCACAGAGTTATTGAATTATAAAAAATAACAGAAATCGTTACAAAATTAACAGTAAATATTTTTTAATTACTTACAAAATTTAAATAAATGAACTGCGTATAAAATTCACGTGAAATAAAAAAAAAAACACGTGAAGTGTGTAAAAAACAGAAGAAAATTTTACATGTAGTAAAATGTATACATTATATATATATCATCTTGTTTTTCATTTGTTACAATGTAATTTACTTTCTTGGACTGTTGTTCTGTTTCAGGATACACCCACATTATTGAAAATAAGACCAAAAAAAAAAAAAGCGTACACTGAGAAACATTACGGCTTCAAAACACTGGCACCGAACTGTAGGAAAATATATTTAAATGCTTCATATGAGGAACTTAGGGATGTTCTCTAAAACTCAGCGATGAAACAAATCTAAAATGGAACATTTTGTAGTAAAAGAATAAATGAATGAATGATAAACAAACTCTTAATCACAGCTACAGACCTGAAAGTGAAGGTGACCTACAAAGAGGAACTTCAACACTATTACATTTAACAGAAGTACAATGTTCTCCCAGTGATGGAAAGGAAGCACTTCAGTATAAAACAAGAGACAGCAGTGTGTGTATGTGAGAGAGAGAGAGAGAGAGAGAGAGAGAGATCAACTCACCGGCCTCATACTGGCAGGATGATCATCTGAGCTGCTCTTCACACACAGATCTCCAGGTGTATTAGTGCTGTGTGTAGATGTCCTCTGGTTCAGTGTTGCTCAGAGCTGAAATACACCGCGACATGCAGAGGGTTTACACACTTCAACATTGAACTCGCACCGCCTGGTGGCCAACACTGAGAACTACAAGCGCGTAGTCACACCAGCGTGAAAGTGGGACTAGTTTAGATATCAATAATGAAACAACTGAAATAATATTTCACTCTCTGAAGTAAAGGTGGGACATGTTTTGCACTTGTGAATCGTTATACCTTTAAAGATTATTTAAAGTAAATAACTTTAAGGTAGATTAATATGACAGTGTTGTGTTGATCTGACTGTACTAATTTATAAATATCAATCAAAGCCCTTACGTTAATAACATCTCAGTTTGGATTACAGCGATGAAACACAAGGAGAGGGGCAGGGGGGGGAAAGAAGAAAGAAAAAAAAAAAAGTCACTTACACTCTCGCAACTCCAGAACGTCACATGTTTCACCAACTTCACATCATCGGCCATTTTGAATCGATACTGATTTCTCCTAAAGCACTTTGTTTACACACATTTCTACTACATCTGCTGGAATTTATGTATAATTCTACACAATGAGAGAGAGACAAGGTCGATACAAAACACAGAGAGCAGAAAGAAATCATTTACACCTTTAGTTTATTTTATTTCGAGTCAGCAGCAAGAGATAATCCAGGACATGATTCATTCCTTCCACACATTACTGTCCTGGAGGTGTGATCTGGAACCTTTCTGTATTTATCACAGTTGTGTTGCGTATGCAGCACTATAGATATTTTTGTGCTCACGTAACCTTACAGAAATTAGAGCTTTTACGTCACAAGCATCAACTGAAATGAACATTGAAATGATTCGGGACTTTTTTTTTTATTTTTTTATTTTTTAAACATAACTAAGAACTACTTTTCCTCTGAAGGACACACACGATCAGGCTTTTCTGTTGGAAGTCTAAACCTGTGTGTGTGTGTGCGCATACGTGCATGTGTTTGCAGTGTTTATGCACTAATTTGAGGCTATTTCTTTAAAATGGAGCATGAATGTCACTCGATACGAACTGTACGCGTCTGTAATTGCTCACTCAGCGAACGTGCACACATTTGTGCTGTATTTCCTGTGTGCACTTAAATATTTAATAAACCACATGACATTTATTTTCTTTAAAAATCATACGCCAATAATATGGACACTAATAATCTTGTGTGCGTGCGCTTGGCACAATAACGTAACGTAACAAAATAAAATCCAACTATCCCAAATACACTTGATTTCCAATAATAATAATAATAATAATAATAATAATAATAATTTCATAATCCTTATGGCTCGGGCTTCTACTGAACACAGCAGTTTTGTCCGTTGGCATCTCTGAAGCGCAGACGCATCTTGGGCTTGTATTTTTCGAGGTACATGAGCTGTTTGGAGTTGAAGGCTCCACGGCGCTTCCTAAAATAAAGCGAGAAGATCACACTTTAACGCACATCGTACCGGTGAAAACGTGGGATGATAACTGCAGAATCGTTATCACAGGAAAGCCGTGAGTGTCTAACGTGTGACTTACTGTCGAATGAACTGAACGGCATCCTCGTACATCATCCCACACTCGATTAATGCGATGGCCACCAACACAGGAGCTCTGCGCAGACAAACATAACATCTGAGTGATGATAAGGGTTGTGCTATACTGCTAGAGTGAACAGTAATGTTTATTGCGGCTCTTTTCTGAGTTGAATCATTTGACTCGGAATCGACTCTCGGCACCCAAATGACTCATTGGTGCTTTTTTCCTCCACGTAACTTCTGGCTGAAATCGTTTTCTTAAAACAAGGGTCTTCAATCTTATCCACAAAGGCCCGGGGTTTCTACAGGTTTTCATTACAGCAATGTTGAAGGCACACTCGATAGCTGATTGGAGACCTAGAAGAACGTTTACCGTACAACCCAGTACATATGGACACTCCGGTTTCTATGGCGATAGACTTTCTTTTTCTCTTTTTTCCCCTGGTGGCATCCCTAATAAACATAGTTATCTGATATTAACTGAACGCTTGTCTAAAGCTAGTTAAATTGATCGTACGCTGATGAACAATATTTCATATTAATGAATGATATATAGAGATCGATCGCTAATCGGTTTTACCGATATTTACACATAATCAGATATCGGTTTTGTAATAAATGCAATAAATGGCGGCATCTTGTGGGCGTTTTGAGAATTGCGTGATATTTAACATAGCAGCCATCAATGTACAAATTAGATGTGTTACAAAAATTCTTGATATGTAGTTTAAGCAGCTTGGCACTAAGAAATGGAGACAAACCCACAGAGTCACATAATCTGTTTACCTCATCAAAGCTTTTATTTAAAAATAAATAAATAAATAAATAAATAAATAAATAAATAAAGGCGGGCCCTTTAGTAACAGTGCACTTTATTTTTTGCATTCTTTCAGACCCCTCTAAACGGTTTGTTCAGTTCAGTGGTGTTATCATTGTGTCAAAAACAATAAATAAATAAATAAATATAGGTTCTGCATATCAGTTATCGGGCACATAAACACGCAGATAATGGGTATTGGTAATAAAAATAAAAAAAAATCAACATCAGTCGACCTCTAATAATATATACATGTTCAATTTACCACGACAATGTGGTCAAGCAAGGAAATTAAGATGAGAGATTACCATTACGAGATGAGCGGAAAGGGGCGGGACCTCAACAGGGGCCGTTATTATTGGAGAGTTCGAAACAATGACACTACAACTGATTTATATGTCGAATGGCTCCAGTTGCTGTTTCGTCACGTTCTCGAGTGATAATTGGTACTAGTGTACTACGGATACGGGTTGGCAGGTCTGACCTAGTCGTTAAATCAGCACGATAAATACAGTAAAAACAGATTTAACGGTGGATACTGAGGAGTCTGAGAGGACTCACCGGCCCAGTCCTGCGACACAGTGCACTGCGATGCAGCAGCCTGGTTCATCTTTAAATTTACACTTCAGAAGGTTTAACCAGTCGTCCACGATTTGTTCAGAGGGGGAACAGCCGTCATCAAAAGGCCAATCCTTTATTTTAAAAAAAGAAAAAAACAAAAAACAATTATTATAACCTTCACAAGAAAGTGAGGGCAGTATTCTTTAAAGCTGCTGTAACACAAGTGATAACTAATATAGACCTTACTACTAATATAGACCTTAGCGGTGTGTGTGAGATTCTTACCAGAACTTCAATGCCTTCCTTTTCCACTGGGGCTTTGTCGTAGGTGGCCTCACACACCCGAACCAGCGTCTGCACCCCAAAAGTCTTCAGCTCCTAAAAGAAAAGAATAAACATCAGCCGACTGGAATTTCGCCGCTTTCACACTTTTGGGGTTTTTAATTTTCCTCAACTGAAAAAACACATTAGATGTAAACTTCCTTTAAAGCTCACTGGCTTCTGTGAGGGGTTTGTGGTCACAGTGGAGCTTCCAAAATATATATATATTTTTTATAGTTTTGTGATATCAAGATAACTGTTCTATCATTATCTCTAACATTCCTTATCTGAGAAGGAACTCGAGATAAGCCAAGTGTAGAGAGAAAACCGTGACTAAATGGACAGACGGAATAAAATACAGTGTTTCAAAACTAAATATATGACTTATTAGGTAAGAAATATATGAAAAGAAGGAAAATTAAAAGGAAGAGTAAGGAAAGAAAAAACAGGAACGAAGGGAAAGAAAGAAAAAAGTATAGGAAGGAAGGGAGGGAGGGAGGGAGGGAGGGAGGAAGAGAACAGAAAAGAAAGGAGCAAAAAGGAGAAAGAGGGAAAATTAAGAGGAAGGAAGAGAAACAAAAGAAAGGAAGAGAAGGAAGGAGGAATGAAGGGAAAGATGGACTAAAGGGAGGGGAGGGAGGGGAGGGGAAGGAAAAGAATGGGAGGAGAAAGAAGAAAAAGGAATGAAGCGAAAGAAGAAAAAGAGATGCTAGGTAGGAAGTAACGGAGGAAGGAAGCAATGTAAGAAAAGAAATGAAGGAAGGACTATGAAGAGAAAAAGATAGTTTTGTGACGCTGAGCACCCTCTGGGTCAGGTTTTTATCTCCTAAATCTTCCTGATCAGGTTGCAAGATGAAGGCAAGCGCTTAAAACAAACATGGAGGACAGAGTAGTGGTGAAAAATCTGACTTGTTAGTGGGTTGTTTTGGGGGGAAGGGGGGATCCACGTGTCAAAGCAGCCTTAATCTCATTTGACCCAAACTGGGTTGTGTGTAGTTTATATATGAGGGATCTTACCTCAGTAAACTTGGGCAGTTGTGAATTGGTGGGATTGTGGGTAATCAGAAACCTCATACACTCGTAGGTGATTTCAACAGGAGCAGGACGATTCATCTTGACACGTGGGTGAATGTTGGTTTGATTAAAAAAATATTTTTTTTATTTGCACGTTATGATTACAATGACTTTTGGTATATTAAAAAAAAAAAAAAAAAAGCGCAAATGTAAAAAAACAAAAAAAAAACAAAACAAAAAAAAAAAAAACACGCTTAAATTTCCACTATTAAAAACTATTTGAAAAATAATAAAAACAAAAGACGGGGGCTATTTTTCAGATTATTTTTTTTTATTATTCTATTTAACCCATTCAGGAGAAAAAGGGACGATCATTTGGCGCTAGAGGAGAGGGCGTTAAAAAAAAAAAAAAAAAAAATTGGCTCGTCAGCGCCTCAGTTGGCTCAGATCGACTCATACGCGTGAACTTTGGGCAAAGACAGCCTCGAACCCAGAGCTCACAAGGTAGGACAGTAGACGTGTGGCGTAATCTTCATGTGGCACGCCGACTTTTCACTTATCCACAATGACCAGGTGCTGTGCCTGGCAGAAATCTCCACTCACACTCACAAACGCCATAAATGTGCAGCCTACACGTGAAGAGAGGGGAAAACAAACCAACATGTGTGTGTCAGGGGTGGGCGATACGACAAAAATGTTACATCACGATATTTTCAAAGGTATTTCTACCATACGTGATCTGGATTACGATATACAGGTTTGGGAAGAAACTGTGCAGCAAAACAGCAGAGTCTAAATATTATGTCTAAAATTATTTAACACTGAAAATAGGAGATTTTTACAATTTCAAAGATTTAAGTATTAAAAAGATATGAATATCCATGATATCAAAAGCATAAAATTCAACACAATATCGATATTTTGTCTATACTATATATACACACTACAAACACATCCTGACCAATCAAATTTCAACCTTTGGTCATCAAATTGTCTCAAACTAATGAATAAACAATCTGAAACTGGATATAAAGTTTACACAGAGAGACTTTTCTCACTCACTTTCAGTGCATGGAAAGAAATGTCGAGAACTCTGCATTATATCCTCACCATTCGCCACGGTCTCTACTCCACATCTGTACAAATACAAGCATTAACGCGGTTAGCATAAAACACGCTAGTCACACTGTTCGATCATGACCTCGAACGTTATTCATTTGAGAGGGAACTCGTACAGTTATCTGTGCACAATTTTATTTAAAACATCATCTTTAATCTAACTACGGTGAGATAACTTGAGATAAGACGAGTATAGAGAGAAAAACGTGACTAAACGGACATACGGAATAAAAATAAAGCGATTTAAAACTAAATATGTGATAGTTACAATGTAGGAAATGAAAAAAAAAAAAGAAGGAAAATGGAGGGAGAGAAAGGAATGAAGACAAAGGAGGGAAAAGACAGGAATGAAGGAAAAGATGTAGGAAAGAAGGGAGGGGAAGAGAAAGGAAAAGAAAGGAGATAGGGAAGAACGAAAAGAAAGACGGGCAGAAGGAAGGGAAAGAATGGAAGGAAGAGAAAAGAAAGAAGAAGAGGAAGGAAGGATAGAAAAGAAGGACTAAAGGGACGAGAGGGGGAAACAGGAAGAGAAAGGAAGGAAAAAAGAAAGGTAAGGAAGGAAATAAATAGGAGGAGAGAGAAGGAATGAAGCAAAAGGGGGGGAATAAATGTTAGATAGACAGGAAGTAAGGGAAGAAGGAAGAGAAAGGAAAAGGAAGGAGACAAAGGGAGATAGGGAAGAATGAAAAGAAAGAGGGGGAAAGAAGGGAAAGAATAGAAGGAAGAGAAAGGAAGGAAAACAGGAAGAGAAGGGAAGAAAAAAAGAAAGGGAAAGGAGGAAATAAACAGGAGGCGAGAGAAGAGGAAGGAATGAAGGGGAGAGAGAATGGATGCAAGAAAGGAATGAAGCAAAAGAAGAAAAAGAAATGCTAGATAGGAAGTAAGAGAGGAAGGAAGCAATGTCAGAAAGAAAAGAGATGTACGAAGGACTATGGCGAGAAAGAAAGGACAAGAAAGAAAAGAGGGGGGAAGGAAGGAAGGAAGGAAAGAAGGGAGGGGGAGAACGGAAAAGATGAGAAAAGAAGGAAGAGAAAAAAGTAAGAAAGATAAAGCAATGAAGGAGGAGATGAATATGAAATATAGAAAGGAAGGGTAAGGAAGACAGGAAAGGGAAGGGAAGAAATTAAAGGAAGGGGGGAAAAAAAGGGAGGACAGACAGAAACAGCTACGTAGCTTACATATGCGAGTCAGATTCAGAACCGATTCAGAGAGTCGACTCATACACAAACGACACATCACTATTGTAGTAGAGCTGGATATAAACAGTGTGTCAAACATTTTACTGTGAGAAGAGAATAACAGCCATTTAACCTGTAAACCACTTTGTTGGTCATCTGAACGTGTTAACATGAAAACATTTCGACTTTTACATGTAAATAAACTGTCAAGATACCTGAAGCGAAGCTAATCAAAGAATGACAGCTGTTAACTAAATGGCCATTCTGAATTAAAATAAAGCGACGATTTAAAACGGTCACTGTTGATAGAAATGCAGCATATTAATGACATGTATAATAACATGCGTCATAAAGATGTTATAAATTCATACAACGGCGTTATGTAGCGACATAGCTAACAAGCTAGATACAATAACAACAAGGGGAAAATGTTAGTAAACCTAGCTTAGCTTAGCCTAGCCTAGCCAGATAAAGCATTACATTTAAAATATTAAATTTCACTCAGAACAATAACACACACAGCCACGCTAGAATGATATAGTTAGCTAAATGTTAAACAGTTATTTTGACAAAAACTAACAAAACAAAAGGAGTTAGCTAACACGCGCGACTAGCTCCCTGACGTTAACGTTAATATTTTAATCGACTTAAGATTTGATAGTTAATTAGAACTCATTGGAACCTTCTGGAATGTTCCGTTTTCATACTTATTGTCGAGACAAAGTAATAAAAATCAGTTACTTACAAAGAACAGACGCCACATCAGACAGAATACAGAGACAATCCGGCGGATTAATGGACGCAGTGTTGTTGATTAGCTTTAGCGTTAGCTTGTTGCTCGTTTTTCTTCATCGCGGGTGCGTCTCAAATCAACACCCGACATTCCCTTTGGAACTATCTCGTCCTTAACAGTGTCTGAAACGTCGTCCTGCTCACTATAAAGTGCACGATTTTAATACACTACATAAATATATAATGCTGTCTGAAAACATAGTGAAGACTATCTAGTGCACTATTTTAATACAGTAATGTATATGAGTCGTGGAGAAATGCACGAGATGCACCTGATCGGCCATGGAATACCCAAAATGCATTGCGTTGTTTGGCTAAATTTGAACGCACCCTCAACGCCTCATCGCTCTGAGGGAACACTGCGAGTTGCTATGGCAACGTCATAGTGCCTTCAGGCTTCGCCTCAGATTTGTTTAGCAAATGTAGAGGCATTAAGTGTTGTGTGAAGCATTTTCTCCAGTGTTTATAATAAACTCTGTTGCTTTCATATTGTTTGACACAGATCTAATAATTGTGTGCATAATGAGTTTGTCCTTTATTGAGATATTTATTTAAAAAAAAAAAACAACTCTTTGTTTGTGGGCTTTAAGCACGTATAATAAGATTAAAAGGGGAAGTCACTGTTTGTGCTTTTTCCTCATTGCATATGTATTTGTGTTGTTATTGTCTAGCACAAA
The DNA here is from genome assembly GCA_024331685.1 of Stegophilus panzeri. Classification (NCBI taxonomy): domain Eukaryota; kingdom Metazoa; phylum Chordata; class Actinopteri; order Siluriformes; family Trichomycteridae; genus Stegophilus; species Stegophilus panzeri. The sequence goes on along the minus strand of JANDJT010000228.1, from coordinate 3,755,704 downwards.
TTGTATATTATAGTAATAAATCAGCTAATCGGATTTATCAAAGCTGATGACGTTTGACTTTATGACTGCATGCATTTTTTGCAACACCCACAAAAAGCTCTTCTACGCGTCATCACCTTTTTATGCATTTCTAAACACAAAATCATTTTGTTAGACACCCTTTGACATTACATTTTATATTTTAGGCCTTATACTGGGCCTAAATGTTTCATAAATCATACTCATGTGTTTATACAGATAAGACTAAATGGTTTTGCATTTTAAAACAGGATCCACGTTCCATTGTTGAGTGAAAGTAAAACCAGACCATTCAGAGAGCTCAGATCCACCAGGACAACTTCTGTTTATTATAATAGCTGAAAGTAATCATTGCGTATCCAGTGGAACTGAGAATGTATAAACCTGAGCAGTTTTGAGATAGAGAAAAGTTAAGGTATGTACTTCATTTAATTTTGTTTCATAGTTCAGAAGTTCACAGTGAACTGAGTAAACAGCATCAGATGAACATGTAGTCCTGTACCCTGGGAAACAGTCAGATGTTATTCTACTGGTGTATAACACTGGTGATGAATGAAAGAAAATATATATTAAAGATTATTACAATTACTGACTGAGACTTGAGAGAATGCTCAGTGAATGTCTTACAATATAATGTGTGTGTCGGTGTGTGAACTGAATAATGTTTCTTTCTGAAAGGGTTAAACAGGAGAAGGGGGAAAAAAAGACATGGATGAATATTCTTCACCACAAGCAAAGAAAGCCAGAAGGGCTACATCAGATAGAAGTACTGACTGTAAGTTACAAAATTAATACATGAACAGAAAAGGTTTCATTTACAAACCTCATAGTTTCGTATTTATTTCTTAGACAAACTATTTATAAAGTACCAAATAAACCATTTTTCATGCAACGGTTTTGCGGCTTCGTTGTCAGTGAAGTTTATCTTCTTAAACCATTGTCAGTCAGGTGATGTAAATTATCCAGCACTGTTCCAGAAAATAAGTTGATGGGAAGAATAAACTCGTGTTTAACATCATGTATTTAAAAAAAAAAAGTGCCAAATGATGGTGTCGGGGAAACGAGTACAGGAAGCACCAGAAATGTGAGGTACATACGAGCAATGTAGGTGCTTCACTGAATTAATATCACAAACTTTCAAATAAAGTAAAACTGATTAAAATCTTGATTTTAGATTTGTGAAATAATAATCAATGTATTTGTTTCTGAAGGCTTAGCTCTGAATAGTTTGGCTTCTCGGAATGCTAAAGTAACACAGAAAAGAGAAGAAAAACATCAACCAGCTATTTGACTAGAAAATCTCATTCTAAACAGAGACAGACACAATGGTGTGTGTGTGTGTGTGTGTGTTTGTATGAGTGGGAGAAGCAGGGAATCAACATCTCAGTAATATTAATTGTCTTGCTACAAAGGTGATAACGTCAGAACAGTAGGTTGGTTGTGTTCTGCATTCGACTCGCAGTCCCCTCCAAAAGTATTGGAACGGCAAGGCCAATATTATTGTTTTCACTATACACTGAAGATAGTTCATCAGGAAATGAACACTAAGATTCTGATCTATCGTCTAATATCCATCTTTTGATCTCAAACCCAAATGTCTTCAACGTATAGCAAAAATAATAGAATTGGCCTTGCTGTTCCAAGCTCTGAATTAAACCTACCATGTAGGAATTCTGAGTTGAGGTTGCATTTGGTTTTACCTGGAGGTTGGGAATTAACGGTCGACCCTGGAGTAACCGGGAAGCCAAATGTTACTTAGTATTTGTTTTACAACATTTTTCATTTATATCCACCAGTTGCAGGTGAATCCAGCAGCCTCCTGACTGAAGAGCAGTTACAGTGTTCTATCTGTCTGGAAGTGTTCACTGATCCCGTCACCACTCCATGTGGACACAACTTCTGCAACAGCTGCCTCACACAAAGCTGGGATACGAGTAAACATTATTATTGTCCATGTTGCAAAGAGAAATTCACCAAGAGACCTGAACTCAAGATTAATATAATACTGAGAGAGGTTGCAGATAGCTTCAAGAAGAAAACAGTCTCAGATAAGTCTCAGGTTCTTTGTGACTTCTGCACTGATGTGAAGGAGAAGGCCTTGAAATCCTGTCTGGATTGTGGTGTGGCTCTCTGTTCATCTCATTTAGAGTCTCATAATAATGTTCCAAAATATAAGAAACACAAACTAATAAATGCAGTGGAGAACCTGGAGAAATACATTTGCCAGGAGCATGAGAGACCTCTGGAGCTGTTCTGTAGAGACGATCAGACGTGTGTGTGTCGGTTCTGTACTGTGACAGACCACAAGAATCACAACGTTATTCCATTAGAGGAGGAGAGTGGAGAGAGGAAGGTGAGACACCAACATCAGTGTTAAATATTCTTATGAAGAATGCAAATGAATTCAAATTTAGAAGATAAACGGATGTGTGTTTTTGATTTCTGTGCACAGAGTCAGCTGGGGAAAACACAGACGGAGCTGCAGCAGATGATCCAGGAGCGACTGAAGAAGATCCAGGAGATTAACCACTCAGTAGAGCTCAGCAAAGTGGGTCAAACATGATGTAGTTCATATCTGCTGCATTTTGTACTTTATGTTTAGTTTTGTAGAACTTAAGGAAGTGCACATCTTCACTGTTAGTTGATGAAAGTGAGATGTTCTTCTTTCTTTAGAGAAACACAGAGAAAGAGAAATCAGACAGCGTTGCAGTCTTCTCCACTCTGATTCGCTCCATTGAGAGGAGTCAGGCTGAGCTGCTGGAGGTGATGGAGAAGAAGCAGAAAGCAGCAGAGAAGAAGGCTAAAGGATGCATTAAAGAGCTGGAACGGGAAATCGATGAGCTAAAGAGGAGAGACACTGAGCTGGAGCAGCTCTCACACACTGACGATCATCTCCACCTCCTACAGGTCAGTGTTCCTCTCTCAATCACTCAACCACAATGTAGAACATCACAGAACATCAGCTGAGGGATTTCTCCTCTCT
>JANDJT010000228.1:3546865-3557055 GCA_024331685.1 Stegophilus panzeri | reverse complement strand
ATTAATAAAATAAAGCAACATGTATAGAAATGACTGTTTAATATATAGCCTATAATTGTTGTGGAGTGAGGGGGTCCAGAGCTCACCAAAGGTTGAGAACCACTGGTCTAGTGTATGAGTTTTAGAAAGGTAATATCATCTCAAATGGAACACATTAGTTTTTTTACTAACCTGAAAGTCCCCCCCCCCCCGATTAATCGAAATAATAATAATAATAATCGGCCAACTAATCGATTATGAAAATAATCATTAGTTGTAGCCCTACAGCATATATCCAGTGGATCTGAGAAGAACAGTAAAGGTGCGTACTTCATTTAATCGTGTTTTATAGTTCAGATGTCATGTGCTACATATACGGGATAAAAAAAAAAACGTGTCTAGTTGTGGATTTATGGAACGTTTATGGAAGGAGTCTCCAGTGTCAGCGTTTTGAAGCTGTAACTTTAAATTCGGGACGGAGGAGTTTACGCTTTAGAGGAATTAAACCACGGCAAGCTAAGTTGTTTTTTGTTGTTTTTTCAACTCCAAGACAGAGTATGTAACGGATAACCGGATCAAACTTGCATTGCGGATGTTCCTTGATATTAAATGTAACAATAAACGGAGAAAAGGTGCGTTGTCATACGTTAATAAATAAAACAATTTTAAAAGTTGGACAATTCCTGTGGTGTAAGAGAAATTAAACACTTTGGGACGTGCTGTTACATGAAAACATTCAACCTCAGGGTGGTAACAGTAACTCTGATTGTTTTTCTATAACAGCACGACACAGAGTTTGATTCCTTACTTAAATAGAGACATCAACTGAACTTCCTTACACATTTTAGTTCAGTAGCTGGAATAATCATTCATTTCATCATTCATAATTTCAACTTCCTGCTTCTACTTAAGTATGTATTATATGTACAGTACATGTACTTCTGTATTATGTAATTACATGTAGCAAAGCACTGTGTACTTTAAAACTGGTTTGTTAACATATCTGATAAGTGTAATCACTAAACGTGAAACTGAACTCATCCTACGAGTTAAATTCACATTGTACTTATATTATTATTACTATTATTATTATTATTATTATTATTATTATTAGAATTTATCATGATGAAGTGAGCCTTACCTTTTTTCAGAGTGTCAGAAATTCTCCTGTGTGTGTGTGTGTGTGTGTGTGTGTATGCTCGTCTGAGTCGCTGGATATGTAGTATGTAAATCCAGGATATAATAAAAAGGAATGACCAAGTTTTCCCAGTCAACATGCGCTTCCGGACTTTACTTCCTTTCTAGTGCGCTTTTTAAATATACTCATCCGTTTGTGATATGACTTAATGGTGGGCGGTTCCTCCTTTTAACATGCAAATGACCTCATAAATAATTCAGCAAGTACATTATTATAATTTTGTCGATTAATCTATATAAACAAAAAAAAAAAAAAAGAAGAAGAATAAATGACAGCAAAGAGAATAATTTCTGACGCGATGGAATTGAATGCTATTTTAAATATTATAACTGAATGATTATGATCATAGGATATGTTTATTTTTGCCCCTAGTGCAAGTCAACAAGAAAATAAATAAATAAAAGAGTCGTTTGGGAGTCGACTCTTATTTGTGAGATGAGTTCAAATGATCCGACTCCACTACAAAGAGCAAGAATTCACACCACAATTTTACAAACTAGACGGAAATTAAAATTTAGCTATCGTGCTATTAATTTGGTAACAAGAGATGAAGTTCCGCCCAGTGATCTCTCTGATTGGCTGATTTCGTAAATCGCGGTATTTCATTGGTGGAAAGACTCTATTCTGTTGTCAATGCGGAAGTTCAACCGGAAGCTCAGAGCACGGCGTTGTTAAGGAGGAGGACAACGTGTTTTACTGTTTGGAAGAGGTCATATCCAGTTTATATTTGTTTCTTTTATTAAATTTACAAGTATGTGATTTTTTTCATGGCACTTAAATGTAGTTTATTATTCACTTTATTTTTTGCACTTAGCGTTTTAGCTTAGCTTGCTCGTTTGTGTAGAAGCCGTCATTGGTGGTTAGTTATGGAATAAAGAAAACCTATTTTAGACGTATTTTGGGCGTGTTGCACAAACTGAGCTAATGTTTAGCATTTTAATTTCATGAATGATACTTTATAGGGTCGTTTTCAGCCTGATAACCTGAATATTCGTGTTAGTAAAATCGTAATAGCGTTATTGGTGATATTTTGAAAAATTGCAGTGTGCTGTTTCAACCACTAGATGTCGATGCTGCTGACAGTGTTTAGTACAATGCTCGTTCAAGCATTTAGGACTGTTTAAAATAACTTGGAGTAAAAAAAATACTAATTAATTCAACATTATAGTCTCTTTTTAATCAAAGAACATGAGTGAATGATCATTTGACGTATTAGTATACAAGTCTCTACAATTTGCAGTTGTTTGTACACCAAAAAGGAAGGAAATACATTATATACATTAAAAATGCCCAGATATATTTAGCTAGAAATGTCACTAGTTGCATTTTTTTTTTTTTTTTAAATATCCAATTGTGTCATGCTAGTTTATAGTACAGGCTCCTATTTAGCTTTATTTAATATTTACTCATGTTTCTTTGTTACATTTACCCTAAATAACTAAAATGAGTGATTTTCTACAAGCTCCTGTTCCCGAGTTATGTGAGAGATCAGAAGCATGATGATGGGAGCATTTGAGATGCTTAATGTTCTGTGTTTACGTGCAGATGGCAGCGTCTGGGAAAATGGCGTCCTTTCGCCTGCCTCCTTTACCAACCATCGGCGAAATCATCAAACTGTATAACCTGAGAGCTCAGAAGCAGCTATCACAGAACTTCCTCTTGGACTTGAGACTCACAGGTAAGGCAGAGTTAACCTAGGTTTATAGCACGGTATTGTTAAACGCTCGATTCTGATTGTTCAGATGAGAGAGAAAAGAGAGAGGAGAGTGAGGGGACGTCTGTTTATAGCTGCTATGTAATCTTTGGTAAATTGCCGTGGTGTAAGAAGAATAAAACACTCAGGGATGTGTTGCTAGTCAAATAAAATAATCGGCTTCAAGATGATTCAACATATTTTAGACTGATTTGGGGCGTGTTGCACAAACTGAGCTAATATTCATCATTTTAATTTCATGAATGATGCTTTATAGGGTCGTTTTCAGCCTGATAACCTGAAAATTCGTGTTAGTAAAATCGTAGTAGCGTTATTGGTAAGATTTGGGAAAATTGCAGTGTGCTGTTTTAACCACTAGATGTCGCTGGTGACAGCATTTTAGTACAATGCTCGCTCTAACATTCAGGACTGTTTAAAATAACTTGGAGTAAAAAAATTACAAATTAATTAAACATTATAGTCTGTTTATAATAGAACAGTAACTCCACTTCCCTTCATGACGATTACTTTGCTGCGTCAGCATGACACTGAGTGATTTTATTCCTGATTATGGTGGATAACGTTAACGTTGAGTGTTGTGTTGTAGATAAAATCATCCGACAGGCGGGGAACCTGAGGAACTCGTACGTGTGTGAGGTAGGACCTGGGCCTGGAGGACTCACCAGATCCATCCTGAACGCCGGGGCAGCTGATCTCCTGGTTGTAGAGAAGGATTCGCGCTTCATACCTGGATTACAGGTCTGTGTGTTTGCGGGTTGCAGCCCAGACATGGAAAAAGTTGCGATTTTAGGTTTTTCGGACAAAGTTAGCACTTTATCACGTCTCCGTTTTCACTGAGGTTAAAGTATCGGCACCTGTAGCGTCACTCAGGTGCCGTGTTCAACATATGTGGCTTTTTTGTAAAAAAAATTTTTACATAACGAGTTCTGAATTAGTCGACTGATCGTGCCCATCACCTTCCGGAGAACGTTTACAGATACGGTTCTGCGACGGGAAACGGACCCGGGAACTCAGGGTGTATCGTTAAATACGTAATAACAACGAAAGCCCTGCAAACAAATAAATAATTACTATTATAAATAAATACATTCAAAATAAATATTTTAATTACTTGCTTGCTCGTGTCCGAAAACTTAAAATAACACATTAAAGTAAAATATTCATATGAATACTAATTAATCATAAATAAATAATTGTATAAATTATTGCTACTACTAATAAAAATAAGTAAGTAAATAAACGAGGTATAAATGTGAGTACGAACCCAAACGGAGGACGGGTGAGACCCTGAATTGACCGTTATTTAAAGAGTGAATGTTTTTCAGCTGCAGCTTCAACGTAACTGTTTTTTAATTTTTTTTTTAGCATGAAATCCGATCCGTCGTGCAGCTTTTGTCTGATCGTTTTTTTTCTGTCGTGCGTTCGAGCAGCTGTTATCCGAGGCGGCTCCGGGGCGAGTCCGAATCGTCCACGGTGATGTCCTGGCATTCGGGATGAGCACGGCGTTCCCAGCACACACCGCTAAGAGATGGGAAGACGGTAAGACGGGGTTCGATTTAAGCCGAGACTCTTTACAGGATGGCCTGTCGGAAATTCATTCCTTTATTCTTTATTCAAGAATGTAAAAAAGAAAATTATTTTCAGTGTAAAATTGAATGTAAATCCAACAATTATCAACATTTTGGGAGTTTTCTCTGTAATATTCCTGTGACTAGGGACAGTTATTCACTCTGTTTAGTGAGGTTTATAAAGGAAATTGATATATGTATGTATGTATGTAGTATGACATGATTGTAATGTTGAAGTGGGCGGGGCTTAAAGCTTTCTTCGGTGTTGCTAAGTTTAAGATAAAAGCCGTGATCACAAGTTGACAAAACAGTGACGTAAACATTTTCTTTCAGTTGATAATGTGATAATGACGTGTGTGTATCAGAGCCTCCCGATCTTCACATCATCGGGAATCTCCCCTTCAGCGTCTCCACTCCGCTCATCATTAAGTGGTTGGAGGAGATGGCCGACAGGAGCGGGCCGTTCGTGTACGGACGCACGAGACTCACGCTGACCTTCCAGAAAGAAGTGGCGGAGGTGAGGGCACGCGTGCCATTTATTATATATTTGACTCTGGATTGTGATTGGTCGGAAGGTGTTGATTTGATTTTTTTTTTAATTTTTTTTTTTATAACAGCTCTGACCGTAGCACAGCCGCAAATCTCAGGCTTATTTATAATTAACGCATTCCTTCCGATGCGTTATCGTTTCTATAGCAACTCGTACAGCGGACGCTCCGCATAAACGCAGTGAAGTGTTCTGTAAGGAGAAACGTGTGTTTTGTTTAACGTTTGTGGAAGGAGTCTCCAGTGTCGGCGCTTTGTAACGGTCAGAAGTAAAGAAGTAAATGTACGTTTTCCGACGTCTTCGGGACGGAGGAGTTTACGCTTCTTTGCGGTTTCTCGGTAACATGATGCAGATGTTCACAGCTGCTATGAGGTGACCGAGAACTGCAACAAACGCAACTATAAACAGATAAAACGCACAATGTGTTTTTTAATAAATAAAAACATCGTGATTGTATAAGAGGAGTAAAGCATCCCGGGGACATTCTGTTACGGGGAAATAATCAGCTTTGCACTTTATCACGGCACCTCGTCACTCAGAAGGTGGCGTGTTTAGGTTTCTATTTTGTTTACTCACGTTTGACGTTGAACAACTGTTTGTTTATTTTATAAAAGTTGCCTGAAGTAAACAGGACAAATCAAACACGGCATGAATCAAACTTCTCCACCAATAGAAAACATGTAGGAAAAGATCAGCTTGGTGGTTTGATCATATGGGGAATCATTGATATTTTATAACATTATTAATATTGCAATACCCCCCTCCCCAAATATTCTTTACGCAACGTTACTTTTATTATTGGGGGAGGAAAAACATCTGTGAGACCAAGCACACTAAATTTGCTTGGTTTATTTTGTCCTAAGGGGGTGCAAACTTTTGCACACCACTGCCTGCTGAAGCCGCACAGAATGCGAAGATCTGTTCTGCATCTCTCGTGAGTGTAATAGCTGTAGGGATTGTCGCGTGAGCTAATTAATGATAATTACACGGGACTGCCTGAATTGATTAGCTAATTTGATCCAGTTCGTCAGCAGCCATATGGAAACGCTTCATTTTCTCTCACACACACACACACACACACACACACACACACACACACGACCTATGGAGAATCTATCAGACTTTACAGACACGATGAGGAGTTATTAATGTGGGCCAGTACATGCGTGCGTTATATCTGTAAGGAATAAATCGCAGTGTGTGGTGCTGTTCAAGTAAAGTGTTTTTATTCCTCTTCTACTACAGCAATTTTCCAGTTAATACAATTAATAAAACGTTTTCATTTGTATCCGTTTATAGCTACAGTTAACGTTTTTTTGCAAGACACGTGCGTTCCTGTTCTCACTTACGTTATAGCATCTACAAACGGTTGTTCTCTCGCCAGCCCTCGCTTTATTCTCTGCCTCGACGTTAATAAGAGGAAAAATAATCGCAGGGTGTTAGAGAGAAACCGCAAAAAGAAGCGTAAACTCCTCCGTCCTGAAGATGTTTTACCTCTGAGAGTGGAGACTCCGTCCGTAAACGCTACTGCCGTTACTATAGAAACGCTGACGTAGCCGAACGAGCGCGTTAATATTACTATTAATAATAATAATAAACCCGTGACGTGCAGCTGCGCTACTCTCCGAGCCGCTGTTATAGAAAACTAATCAACACTACCTGACCAATCACAATCCAGAACTCAGAACTATTACGATTGATGATGTAGTGGAATAATTGTTTTTTTTTTTTGTTTTGTTTTGGTTTTTTTTGTCGTCGTCCTGCTCCAGAGGTTAACAGCGAGCACCGGAAGCAGACAGCGCAGTCGTCTGTCCGTCATGGCGCAGTACTTGAGCACCGTGAACAACTGCTTCACCATCCCCGGCCGAGCGTTCGTCCCCAAACCCGACGTGAGTCTTTCTTTCCTTCTTTTTTTCCCTTTCTTTCTCGCTCTCCTTAACGTTCCGTGTCCCGATGCTCGGCGTACGTCGTCACGCCCTCGGGGCTTTTCGCTGAACGATCCTGCATTGTTATGTTTACAGTCAGAGGCTGAATTTCCCGCGGGCTCTCAAGCAGTTGTGTAACTGCAGCGGTTTGATACGGAGCCCCAGCGGGATTGTGGGTAAGAGGACGAGAACTCCTTCTCGCTCAAACGTCTTCTCGCTGTCGAGAAGAAAATTTTAATCTGCGCGAGAGAGATGTAGAGAACGAACGTGGGACGGGGTTTTATTTATTTATTTGTTTGTTTGTTTGTTTGTTTGTTTGTGCATTCTTACGTCTTGCTGATGATTATTTCATGACGCTTTTATGGGAGTTTGAGCACGGCCTCGGGGTTTGCTCCAGGACTCTCGCAGGAGCCGTTCGGTTATGTAATTGTAACACGCCAATTATTCTACAGTTGCCTTGTAACGGATGTTTAAAGCCATTCAAGATGGATTCATTTGGCCTTGGGAGGTAAAATGGTTCATATGAGTATCGGCAAGATCCATGATTTTAATCTGGTACTGAAACACAATGTCTGAAAAGTAAATTATTCTAAATCCCACGGCATTGTGGGTAATGTAGGAAAGCGTTAACCCGAGTGAAAATAGAGCAACATGATGAAAGGATGAAATAAAACGTGGACGATCGTGTAATTCATTATTCACACACACACACACACACACACACACACGCACGCGGCACTGTTGTGCAATGTTTACACACACTTAATCTTAATCCGGGTTAATCCAGGCTCATCTCTGATCATTTACATCCCAAAATAGTTAAAAAGGTTAAAGGAATAGTTTACATTTGTCTTAACATTACATTAACGTGGACTTTAACGGCGCCAGGCTTTGAGACCTCTGTGACCTGTAATCGTGCGTCGTTATTTAAACGTTGGTTTCTTGAAACTGCTCGCTGCATTTTTCCGCTTTGTTGATTAAACAGCAGCACGCAGCGGCGGCACGATTGTTCTGCCGTATTGTTTGGGCTGGAAATGAGCAGGAGCGGATCGTCGTGGCTGTATAGCCGTGATAGGATTTGTGAAGGGTTAGCGCTTCCTCTCTCCGTGTGGATTTATTATACACACCCCGCTTTCTTCCTGGATTAAGGCTGCTATAGTGGTTTAAGACAATACCGTCGCGTTGTGTGAGACAATGTGTGTTGGGGCGTGTTGATACACTGTGAATGCTGAGCGGGTTTATTTATAATCGCAGGAATGACGTGATATGGACGTGCTGCTAGACGTGTTTTTAACGTGTCGTGTTTTATGTCTGGCCGTCGTGTTTCAGTGCTGCGAGGCTCCTTCTTCTGTCACGTTGAGTGACTTCGCTCGTCCTTGAAGGCTGCCGTACGTGCTGATTGGCTGAGCTGTGTGTGTGTGTGTGTGTGTGAGAGAGAGAGAGAGCTTGCACCACAGGCCCCCTGCACTCCCAACCTACGCCAACATGGATCTCACACACACACACACACACACACATCCTCCTACCTGACATTTATTTAACATTAACACACACGCTGCTTACGCAACGGCTGCTCGTTAGAGCTGCACCATTCCATCATTTGTTAATCATCATTGCGATATCGGTATTTGCAGTACTGATACTGTTTTAAATTAAATAACTATTAGGTAAATAAAAACAATGAGGAAATAAATAAAGAAAAACTTGATCTAATAAAACTGAAAGAAAATAAACCCAATAAGCTTAAGTTGTATAATCAGCTTCCATGGATTTACAATGCAGCTTGAAAATGCTTTAGTATCACGATACTCGAGGACCTTTTCTACGATACACGATGCGCATCACGATATTTAATTTAGCTAACAAACTGTCCGCAAAACAGGTGTGAAATAAACAAAACCTTTCTTTTAAGACAAGGATTACGTTTTTATAAAAAGATTACGTCACATCAATGGCATCCATTCAGTACAGTTTAACTTGTAATTATTAAAAATGTAAAAATAAAAAAAAATACCAACAATATCTCTGAAAAGTGTATCGTGAAATCGTTTATCGCAATATTGATATTATATTGATGTATCACCCAGCCCTATTTCATTTTCACCGAATGCTTGTGATTTTAGATTGTTGTGGAGGGAAAAAAAAATGAAGTATAATAGTTTTTAGTAAAGAACAGTATAGGAATAATAGTAAAACATTTTATGTTGTAAAGATTTTTTTAAAAATTTTAAACAGCAATATCAGTGTGTGTTTGATTTATTTTTAAATCACAGTATCCATGATTTTGGAAATGTGTAATTTATCACGACATTCATATTTATTTCCTCTTATAACCCAGCCGTAATCCTGACCAATCAGATATTCCTCATAATCCATGACTGAATCATTTTGGTTAGAATAATTTAATATATAATTATAAGGTGTGTTTTCTCCAGCTGTGTGTCCCTTTAAATGTGTTTGTGGGGGTATCTTCTTGGAAATGATCTCGACTCAGAAAGCATATCTAATTAGACTGATCCCCTTTGCATTTGGTATTAGGGAGTTTAATTTCAGTGTATTCTTCGCTTAAATTCTGAAATATTCTCTCTCGAGGCGCTGTAGCGTTTGGATGAAGATTCCTGTCTGAGTCTCGCTCTCGCATAAATCAGAGAAGAGCTTCAGGCTTTTCAGCGGCTTCTGCATCCAAGCGGTGGTGCTTCAGAGCCATGACGGACATACGCTTTGTGGCCTGACCCTGCAGCAGTGTCCCCTGCTCGCGCGCACACGCGCGCACACACACACACACACACACACACACAGGAGAAAGTGTCCAGAGATAGATTAACGACAGCGATCGATCAGGCAGCAGAGCGAGGCGTGGAGAGGCTCGAGCACATGCTTGTCCTGAGGAATGTCTCCGTCAGCTCCACTCCCAGCCTTCGAGGGGATGAAAACACACACACACACACACACACACACACACACACACTTCCCTGATGACCTCGAGATCACAAGCAACACTCACCAAAATGTAAACATTAGATCAATTGCAGATTTAAGAAGTATGCTACATTATTAATGAGGTTTTAGACCTGTAACAGTCATATTTTGATTTGCGCTAGCGCCTTACAACAGAACAGTTAGTTGATTCATTTAAAGCTTGATTATGCGTTTCTTTTTATTTTTTCTGGCCCTGAAATTAGCCCAGCCCACACACAGACCAGAGCTGCTCAGCCCTGCCTCTTTTCTCTAACAAGGGGGCAGGGCTGAGCAGCTCTGG
>JANDJT010000228.1:3543638-3546765 GCA_024331685.1 Stegophilus panzeri | reverse complement strand
GCAGGGCTGAGCAGCTCTGGTCTGTGTGTGGGCTGGGCTAATTTCAGGGCCAGAAAAACGCATACTCAAGCTTTAAAAGAAGAAAGCAGTTAGATCCATTGTATGGCAAACTGTTAATAGGACATTTTTGTGGGGGGGGGAAAAAAAACCGTCCTCATTTCACACACGTTAACGTGAACACAGGATAAATCCCCCCCACGCATGCACCTGGTGGTTATTATGTAATGATTATCCGAAATATTTTGCTATACTGTATGATTTACTTTACGTTAGTTTGTTTTTTAAATCTCAGACGGCTTATGTGCTTCAAACGTAGGAGGCCAGGTCGGTTCATGGGGAAGGAGATGACATGTCGGTGTTTACATTATAATTCTAATTCACCTCGCAAACAGCAGAGGGCTCTAGAAATTACAAACTGCTGCTTTAAAACTGCTTCTTAAGCTGCTTTGACTTGCACGTCTATAACGGCTTCTTTTATTTGCCCGTGTACGGATTCCATTATCAAAAATGTCAAACACTTTCCACAGAACGATGACCACTGTGAGGATCACAGCGCTCGTTATGATAAACGGAGCCAGATCTGATATCCAAATGGGGTCAAATGAGGTATCAGGGGTATACAAAAGCCCGTGGCAGCTTTCCCTTAATACATCAAGTCTCAAGGTTAAATCTAAAAATACGCCTGTTTAAAATTTGGCCACTTAAATGGTTCAGAAGCGCAGCGAGCTGGATCACGGCCACGTTTCTTTAAGCTCTGGGTCTAGAGCGTGGTTCTGTGTATAGAACGGAAGAACGTAGATGTATTTATTTTCTAATCATCAGTAATCCAAGCCTTGGCTAGGCAAGGTCAAAGCAGTAAATCCTCATAATTCAGACGGTATCGGATGAATATTCAGTAATTTACAGCGAGGCCTCGGTGTACGCAGCCGTCGCAGGTTCTGTAATAATGTCTGGAGTTTATTGTGGAATTGAGTGGAGGGAGAGGGTAATAAATCTCGCTCCCTTGTGCCTCGGTAATAGCTTGATTTGAAAATTACTGGTGCTGCCTTTCTTTTTTTTTCTTTTTTTTTGGCCCGAAGTCCACTGCAGCGTGCGTGCAGAATAACAGGATGCTCAGATCTATACATTACAAGAAAGGTATCAAGTAAATACTGTGCGCTGTGCCTTGAAGGCAGACGGATGAACGTGTGCATCGGTACGTGATGCTCGACACCTCCCACCTCGTTGTGCTCGTCACGGAAGGTTTAACACTGCAAAACAAAAGCGTGTTTATCCACGCCTTCCGAACATTCCCGGAGAGTTTTCGCACCCCGTGCATAATCGACCCTCGCCCTGCGCTCCAAAACGTTTTTTTTAAACATTATAAACAACGCTCAGCCGAGTGAGCCAACCGCGAACGTTCCCGGGACGGGGTTCTATTTATTGCGACCTTAACGTGAGGTTTTTCACGTGAGAGCATAAAATAAAACCCCGAAGCGGTGAAAGAGTGCTCTGTGTGGAATATTACAAGCTGTGAATTGTCAGATAGGATACTCTCTCGGGCCCATCGTGCCTGTCTCAGCAGTTTACAGCCCACCAGGCAAGGGCAGGATCATCAGTCTTGAGAGATATGCCCTGGGGTTAGAGCTGCTGAGGCATCAAGGAAAGGTCAGAGTGTGTGTGTGTGTGTGTGTGTGTGTGTGTGTGTGTGTGTGTGCAAGAGAGCGAGATACACAGTTATATTCTCCCATATATCATATCCTATCCTGTTCAAGGAAAATTTGCCCACTGTTTGTGAAAGATAGCAATGGCATGCGTACGTGGAATCTAGTGCTTCTGCTTGCTTGGGATGAAAACCTCGCCTGTATACGCGTTGATAGTGAATTTTTCTGTAAGGAGAAATGTTTGTTTAACATTTTATGGAAGGAGTCTCCAGTGTCAGCACTTTGTAACAGTCAGAGGAAAAGCTGTACCTTTATTATTTTTTTAAGTTTTATTTATTTTTTTATAAATGTACTTTAATTTAGAACTTACGCCACTTCGGGACATGCTGCTTTAGGAAAATAATCGACTTTGGTGGGACGAGTGCAGTAAATTTGCATGATGTAAGTTCTTCTACTAGAGAAATCATGAGCAAAAACACAGCACTGTTTGAAATATGAGAAATATATATTTATATTTAGGGGAGCGTGTGACGCTAAACAAGGCGAACGCAGTACGGAAATCCCGCCCCTCAGGCAAAATATTATTGTCTGGCTTCTCAGATTCTTACACTGATGCTTGGGCAGATATATACGGCACCTTGCTTTGGAAGTTGTTTACACCATTTCTGTCAGATTCGTTCGTCGTTCCCATCCGTTTGTGGTGTATAGATCTCTCGCCATTCAAGTAGAGAGGAGTCTGGTCTTGTAGGACTGAGAAGAACTGCCGGGGAGCATCGCCAGGCTGGTGGACAGACTTTACCAGCAGGACTTTGGTTGTGATTTGTAATTAGCATTAATTCACATGATCGTGCTGTACACGAACTCCTCTTGCTTTAACCCCGCTATCCGAGTTTTGAGTCTTGGTTCTTCTCAAGGTTTCTCCTTAATGTCTTTGGGGAGCTTTTAGACCTTTTGTGTAGTGTTTAAACCCACGGATAACGGATAGATCAATTTAAAATCAGAAAGTTTAACGGCGAAGAAGTTCCAATTCAGTGCCGGTGTTAAACGACCCTCAGGGTTTCAGTCGTGAATCACAATCCGTCACTTCTGCACCGTAGTCCAGAGACCCATTAAGCAAATGTAGGTTAAACACACAGGACTCCTTTTACTTCGTTCTAGATTTTCCTTGTGAGGTTTCATAACCGTTTATTTCCTGAATAATCGTAGCTGGATGGACGTTTTGTTCCGAAGAGGAAACATGAAAAAGCCTCCGTGTCAATATTGATTTAAAGCGCAATTAGGCTGAAGAGTCAACCAGCCGAGGTACATGCCACTGGTATTCGTACGCGGCGTCCTCGTAGGAAGGAGCCATTTATAACGTGGGTTGCCGAGTCTGCCGGCTCGCCGTCGGGCACGTTAGGCTGAAAGCGGGTGATGAGACATGGCAGGTCTGCGAGGACACGTACAGGACGGCTCGGTCTGCGTGACACGGCTCACGGCGAGCC
>JANDJT010000228.1:3533638-3538638 GCA_024331685.1 Stegophilus panzeri | reverse complement strand
GACGAGACGAACGCGACGTAGACCGCGCCACCCGGTTCAAACTTGTTGCTCTCGGGTACACTGGCATCCAAAAAGCTGGAGATGACCTCGTTGGTGTACCATGACGCAGGCACCAGGCACAAGAACCCGGAGGCTACGAAGCAGACTCCGGCCGCTAGGGCGGCGTGACGTTTCGCTCTCCTTCCGCCGCCCCAGTGCGTGCACTTGAGCCCGAGCGACGCCAGGCAGAGCCCGAGCGCGGCCAGGACGCAGGACAGCACCATGGTGGTGCGCGCCGTCTGCAGGTACGCAGGCAGCGCCAGTATGGAGTACTTGAGCGTGCAGCTGAACATTCCCGTGCTGTACCAGGTGCAGTCCATCCACAGGCCCTGCATCTGCGAGATGACCGTGATGATGCTCGAACCCACGTCTGCGCTCACCTTCCAGTTGGGCAGCAGTGTGGCGACCGTGGCGCCCAGGATGCCGAGCAGAGCCAGCACAAAGCCGAAGATCTGCGTGCCCGTGGACGCCATCTTGACCAGTCCGTCTGCCTGGACACCATTCACACGGGCGCTCGACTAGGCGTCCTGTTGTCTTCAGCACCAGCGCCTACCTGAGGAAATAAACAGAGAACTGAGTGAGTGATAGTGCGAGTCCTCCTCCGCCAAAGGATAACAAACTACAGTCTTACAGGAAAGGGACAGTCTGATCTTTTTGGTGGCTCTGTGAAATGCCGTGTGTTTTATATATGCAGTGTACCTAACCCGAAACAGGATTAAAGCAGGTTGCATGGTATTGCCCCGTGCACGCACGCGCACACACACACACACACCAGGTAATCAAATAAAGTAATCATTAAAAGCGCTAAAGGCTGAAACATGGTCATGCGACGTGTCTGTGGAGTTTAAAACGAAAGAATTAAGCTAGCTGTAGGAAAACAGCTCGAAGATTTAAATGCATCCTTACCTCGGACTGGTGCAGAGCCCCACACGCACGCACGCACGCACGCACGAACGAACGCGCGCGCACGCACACACAAAGCAACGAAAACGCGCGGAATGAGCGACACTGCGGGTTTAAAGCATGCGCACACAGCGTCCATGTTCTCCTCAGCAGCAGGAGAGGAGAGTACATCACCGGTCTCTCTCTCTCTCTCTCTCACACACACACACACACACACACTCCTGCGTGCTGATTTCCTTCTCTCTGCTATTTTACCGTTTTCTTTTGGGTTTTTTTTTTTTAACCCCCGGCTCATATTGAAAGTATTCCCACTCAGTTGCCATGTTTAGTGAATTTGTCCCTGGAAACAATGTGCTATGCTTGTAGAAAAAGATTAACCGACTCTAATTATTATTTGTTTAATTAGTTTTTTTTTTTAATTAATTTATAATGAATTTGAATGGATTTAACAAACCTTCACTTAGGTGTGAATGCGAATCCAATCTGGCAACCCGGCTGTAGACCGTTATTCATAAGGCAGATAACTAACATTATTTTAAACGTTTCTTTTTGTCATTAAACACATGTTTTTGCTTTTAGTTTGAATCGTATGCACCTTTTTCGGGGATTTATTTAGCAGTTGTCTTCATAAAGCCCTTTTTTATTATTATTATTATTATTATTATTATTTATTTATTTATTTTTAAATAAACTTAAACAGCAGCTAGCATAACTAGCCCTTAGGCTAGTTAAAATAATTTAACGTTACCAGACACAAAATATATAAGCCCAGTTCGTTCAAATTGTCATCATTAGTGTGTATTTTAGGTATAATTATTACCAGAGTACTACATATTGGTAGAAGTTTTTTGTTTTTTTTTTTTTGTTTTTTTTTTAATTTTGGTGCTAACCAGTAATATTTTACCTCACATTTACTTCTATTTGAGCCCGTTGCGTCAATGTTATTTTATAAACTATACCTGGCATGTACTAGCCTAAACAAAATACATAAACTAAATATATGTATTATAAAATCAAACATGATTAGCATATTTAGTAGGTGTTTTAAGGTACAATGCTTCCAAAATGACACAGTTTTCACCATCACCCGTTGTTAATCCTATTAATCAGGATTATTTAGTAGGTACGGATGATTCTACGTGGCACAATTAGATACTGTTCGTTATGCGTGAAATCATTATAAACGAATGTGGACGGTCCTTGACCTTTCATCTGGCCAGATGTTTGAGATGCTTGGTGTGTCTAAGGACCTGTCCGCCTTTTCTCTAGTATTCAAGGTGAACTTGATTTGGTTTAATCTGAGCCACACACACCGTTTACATGAACATCTTCTATAAAGCAAGGACCTGAACTCCAAGCAGCTGCCCCGCCCCTTCCATCTCCCTTCTGCGGAGGAGATGGAGGTGGTTATACGACCTTGATTCATGAATGACGAAGAGGACAGAGAGAAAGCGCACTGAACTCGGGGCTGATTTTATAAAGACTGCATGCCAACCTAATGCGTTTAGCTTTAACTCGATTACTCGACTCAAGTCTTTTTGATGCAAGTGTGTGTCCTTTGGTCCAGTCGGTCCAGTCTTCAGCGCCTTTCTTATTGATGTCGCGTCCATCCCGAATCAATACTTGTAGTAAACCAAACGCGAACCCTAGAAACCGCTCACGTTCGTGCTTTCTCTTCTGCTGACCTTCAGTTAACACATTCTCGGGTTTCGGTGGCACGAACAGTGTCTGGTTTTTTGGGGGGTTTTTTGGGCTGACATTTTGTTTCTTCACCAAGGAACATCTAAGGCAGAGGTTCTTAACCTTGTTTGGCCACGTTAAGGGACCATACTTCCTCCACCACAAACCACAATCACTCCTATAATAGCAATTATTCGATATTAAAGGCCTACTATTTGGAACATTCTTAGTAAATAAATGCACAAAGAACGGCTGGTGATGTTCTTATTTAACGATTCAAATTTATCATAACGAATCAATATGAACAGAAACTTATCGCTCATAACATTTAATTGATATACATCAAGATAGGTTTGTTATATTTACACATTTTAACAACAGCGCCACTACGGTCTGGTGTGATTTGTGAATTTTTTATTGTTGTTGTTGTTAAACTTTCATTAAGCTTCACAGTTGTAATTTATTATAAAAAATTTCCATAAATAACAGTATAAATACTTGCCACTTCATGGTTGAGAAGCTGTGACCTAAGGGCTGATGCTGAAAATGTGTGTGTGGGGGGGGAATGATTAAAAATATATATATAAATAAAAGGGAATGAAGAAAGCGGCTAACATGCACCAAGGGAATGTGAAGGCGAGGGGCGTTACTAAAAGCACGCTGCTCTTGTTTTTATCACCTCTTCTCCGAGGCTTCACTGGACATCATGATCCTTTCTCTAGAAATTTATATCCAATTTGCATTCGCTTTATTTTCAGGACATGATTGCTTTTTTTCCCCCACCCTCACATCAGAGCTTTTCATACTTCACAGATTTAGCTGAATGTGCCGTTTGTTCCCCAAGGTCGCCCTCAGAATGACCTTGTTTCAGCATCCCCACCAAACGAACGTTCTTGTTAATATAAATGCAAATTACGTTCTGACGCCGATGCGTCTCCGTCCGTTTGTGTCCTGTTTTATTGCGCGATGTCTTTTGAACATTGCGCTCGCATTGCTATCCATCAGTAACGTTTCGTTTTGCGCTCGCGTTTTCAAAAGCCATTCCTTTTTCACCCGTCCTCCCTTCAAGATTCTCTCCGAAATGTGTCTCGCTGAGCTCTGAGGATATCCGGCAAGACTTTTGCTTCTTCTCCATGCCTTGGGGTGTTCCTTGAACACAGGGAGTACTTTTTATTTATTTTCTTCTGCACAGCAGCAGGAACTGCAGCACATCGCCACTTTCGCCTTCCACTACAGCTAAAGTACTTGTGTGTGTCTTTTGGACGCGCCATCATGATTTATGCAGGACTGTTTTCTCACTCCTGTCAGTTCCTGTATTCCCTGGCTGGATATTGAATTGTTCACTGTCTGTCATGTTCAGGAAGGATCGTGTTGGTGTTGAGGGATTTCCACCTTGCTTCGGTCATTCCCGATAACAAAAATTGACCAATTACCCGTCACTCCCTATTGGCTGGAGGTGAAAATGGGTGAGGGGACTTTGAGAATTATGTGGACGAACACACAGGCATAGAATTCTCCGTCGCTTATGCAAAGGTTGTTAATGAGAGAGAGAGAGAGTGTGACTTTGTGTAATCATGGCCTAGAAACGCATCGTAACACAATTACTGGACCACATCTGTCCTACCTTATTGATGGTTGCTTCTAAAAATTGTGAGCTTGTATATTTTTGCGCACGCATTCGTAATTATGCTGCTTCAGAAATTCAGGGCCTCGATTCTTATGGCGGATACGGGGGGGAAAAAATTCCTTCGTACGGTTTTTTCAGAAGCATTTACATGAGAACTTGTGGGAAATCAAAAAGAATTTTGGGGAAAAATGCCCGTATCCGACTTGTGCTCCTGAGTTGGTGTAAATGTACGAGTAAGGAGACTCATTAAGGTGAACCTCGACTGACCGTTATAATTAGCGATGAGCTGACCAATTTAATGAACATTTGGTGAAACTCTATCAGTTTTATATTAACGATGAAAGAAAGCGATCTAAAACAAATCCACGAATTAAGACTAGCTGTTTAATTAGGACAAAAGTAATAGCAGCCCATAAAAGCCAACACGCTGCAATGGCTGAGCTGCATTACTGGAAGGATTAGCACACTTTGCATTTAGGAGTTGCTGTTTCACTGTTTAGTCATACCTTTTATGGAATTGTGTGGGTGTGGCTAGATGTAAATCAGCTGTGCCATAAACGCATAGGCATTTATGAACATCAAGTAATTTTTGCATTTTATTCTATACATATTTTATTACATTTATTTTTTTAATCCCTCCGCAAGATAAGTTACTTCACGTTCTCACTTGTTATAGCAACTATAAAAAATTTGTTCCCTCACCAGCCTCTCTCTCTCTTTTTTTTTTTTCACCCCCCCCCCCCCTTTTTTT
>JANDJT010000228.1:3514071-3533538 GCA_024331685.1 Stegophilus panzeri | reverse complement strand
CCGGGGGTTTAATCCCTTTATAGGACTGAATTTATGGGGTCGGTAATAGGTTTGAACAGTGTCCTTGAAACAGCCCCACGAACCGTAAAGAAGCGTAAACTCCTCCGTCCCGAAGATGTCGGAAAACTTAATTACAGCGTCACCTCTGACTGTGTTACAAAGCGCTGACACCGGAGACTCCTCCCTTAAATAAACATCTCCTTACAGAACACATCGTCGATTACGCGCGTTTTTCTTTCTTCGACAGCATGTCGTTTAATCCATTTACGTTCTAGAAAACGACCCGCACACGTCCTGACCGATCCGACTCCAGAATTCAACAGCGCTGTGGTATAAGGTGAATTCATTCTGTTCGGTGATGGTTTGGAAAATCAGGCGACGTTTATCTTTTCGGATCGTCCGGCCAGAAAAAGCGGCGTGTTATAAAGAAATGAAGCGGCTGCTCGTAAACAAGTCCGGTAGATTTACCGTCTAAAAGTTTTTATCAACCCGAGACGTAAATGGAGTCTTGTTTATGAGCGGTCCGTTTGGAGAGGTTGGAATTTATTACAGGTCACTTGTTTTGTTTTTTCTGTTTGCTTTAAATCCATAGATGAAATGAACCCCTGTAATTCATGGTCCAGCGAACGAGTCTTGAGAGAGAGAAAGCAAAAGGTCTCAGGCGGATTAATGAGTCATTGTCGGAGTATCGGATCACTTAAATGCAGAATATCTTATAAGCAGTGATGGTGGCACAGCTTTGATTTAAGATGAAGGTTTTTCATGTGCTAAGGTTATCAGGACTGGATTAATGGTGAGAGCAGAATATATTACTACAGAGTGGGCGAGTGATGGGGCCGTGTAGCTGCTGTGTCATAAATCACACTCCAAAGTGACTGGGACTGTTCAGATGGCAGAAATGCTGCTGCATGTATAGTCGCAATATCGACCCCTCCCCCGTCCCATACCAACCCCCCCCAAACACACACACACGCATACCGCCTGCAGAAAAAATATATATATATATGTGGTGTAATTACTACAGGAGAGAGAGTCTATAGGAGATGAGAGCGTTTTTAAATGATCATCGATTTCATTGATGTGTCGTCTTCTAATTAACGAGACGAACGGCGGTGGTGTGCGATGCTTTGCGTCTCATTACGAAGTTGTAAGGAGAAGTGTAGAGCTGACGATGGGCTTCCTGCATCACTGCAGCACGCAAAAGTTAACCGCGAGCCGGCGCAGAGCCGAGCGAACGTCCGTTCCGGCGTCGGACGAACGAATCGACAGCGAATCAATTACGGCCGTGGCGTTTTCATTCTTCCGCCGACTAATCGAGTTTTTCCCCCCTCGTCCCTTTCCAAATTCTCATCGTGCCAGCGCTAAATTAAACGGCGAGGCAGAAATGAAAACGAAACGCCTCGTCGGTGCAGCACTACACAACACGGTGAGAGTAGCAGGAAAGAAGGAGACTCTGCAGACGTACCTGTTAGAGATGTAGTCGATGACAGTCGTCTTGGCGTGATCATGTCCGTATCCGTTTTTTTTGTTGGGGTTTTTTTTTTTCCCTGAGTCCTGAGGTTATCCCTCAATCTGTCCACCGGGAAGAAACGATAGAACAGCCCATATGGTGTTCTTCATTCACGAGGGAGAAGGTCCAGAAATGTATACTCCTCCGCTCAAAAGCTCTCGCTCGCTCGCTCGCTGTGGCTTGTTGTGCGCGGTTTCTTTTCTTTTCTTTTTTTTATACTGCTCACAATGAAAGGAAGAGCTGTGCCTCGGAGTGGAGGAAAAAACGAGACTGTGAGGGAGGGAGATGTGAGGAGGAGAGCGGCATCGCTCTGCTCTGCTGTGCTGTGCTCGTTCTGGCGCGATTACTTCAACAGTTTGTCATATCAGCTTAGCGCTGACTGGAGGATTGTATATATATATATATATATATATATATATAGAGAGAGAGAGAGAGAGATGAGTGAGTCAAGGCCAAATGTTGGTTCACCCCCTCACCAAATCAATCGTGGACATTCTGGCTCCTGGTTTGCTGGGGGTAAAAACACCACCACGGTTCTCGTTTGTATGTTTTGATGTGTCAGTTTTTGACGAGACTCTTAGCAGACGTTCTTTTGTTTTCACGGCCCCTTCAAACAGGTGTTACTGTGGCAACTGCTGCGTCATTGCCTTCCTTTTTCTACCACTCATCCTATCCTCCTGCTATCCGTCAGTCTCCCTCCCTCCCTGTGTGCATGCGTGTACGTGGGAGTCCTGCTTCACTGTGATTTGTGTTCTGCACATTGATGTGTGTTTTTATGTTTGTGTGTGTGTGTAGGTGGACGTGGGGGTGGTACACTTCACTCCTCTGGTTAAGCCACACATCCAGCAGCCCTTTAAGCTGGTGGAGAAAGTGGTCAGGAACGTCTTTCAGTTCCGCAGGAAGCACTGCTACAAAGGACTCGAGTAAGCGCTCCGTACCTTCTCTTCTCCGCTTCCTGCATTTTCATTTAATAACAGTCACCCGAGGCTCATGAGTAACGCCTTTCTGGTCACCCTTAAAACTTGCTCAGCAAATAGACCTCGTTTAATAAAGGAACCAACTTGCGCAAGCGCAAAAAAAAAATCTGTAGGCAGCTCACGATTCGGGTGCCAATACTTATGCACCAGGATTTTTTTTATTTTTATAGCCTGTATCATGCCCACTTGGTGTGTTTTTATAAAACCTCATTTTTATTTATTTATAAACACAAAAGTGAACGTATTTTCCCAGTGTTTATTTTGTGTAAGGGTTTGACTCTGTTTTAGGAGTAATTAAATAAATAAACAGATGTTGATGCTGTATAACTATTATATATATATATATATAAATTCGATTTTATATATTGTACATCAATGCAAAATCTTTCAAGATATTTCTCGATCTGATTTAGTTACATTTTTCCTCTATCCCTACTTTTCTAAGTAGTGCGAAAATTTTGGCCCTCGTCCGTATTTTTTACTTGATAAGGCGTTATGATAAACCTGTTGTATAATACTGATAAAATAATGATAAATAAAAACGTACTGTATCCTGCAGTAATAGCGATCCGAAATCAACAGGAAGTATAGTTTTAAAAGCAGGTTTTTATTTTGCACTGTCCTGATTTTTTTTTTAAAGAAGGCAGCGTGAGACGTCGGATCACAGCTCCCTGAAAATAACAAGCATGAGATCTAAAGACGAGTTTCTCTCGTTAAAGTCAGAGCACAGAACACGACAGCGCTGAATTCCTTTCGTTAATCAGATGCGGTTCTGTGCTGCGGTTTTAATCACTGCTAAAAATGTTTGTACCCCACGTTGGAAACCTGTTCTGAGGAGATGATGATATTTTTTTTTTCCCCCAAATCCAAATTTTCAAGGCGTCACGGGACAATTATTTTAGATATTCCTCGCACACATCTTTTCATCTAGCGATTACGGAGGCGGTTATAAAGGCAGTGTGTGGGTTTAGAACTCGCTGGAATATTTGAAGTCCTTATCGTGTCGTAGCCCGGCCCTGCTGAATACTGGCTTGTGATTGGTCGGAAGGTTGGAAGATGCGAGAGCTGTGGTATAAGAGGAATAAAACGCTCAGAGTGACACGTTCCTTCTCGTCTCGTACAGGATGTTGTTTCCCGAATCTCAGAGACTCGGGATGACCGAGGAGCTTCTCCGGCGCGCCGACGTGGACCCGACTCTCCGTCCCGCCGACATCTCCATCAGCCAGTTCGGAGCTCTGGCGGACTCCTACAGCAGACTGTGCAGAGCAAACCACACGCTGTTCAGCTACGACTTCAGAGAAGAGCTGAGGCAGAAACGTCAGCGCCACAGACAGACGAAGAGAGAGAGACGCTAACGGCTGGACGCGACCCGGCGGCCGCGGTTCAGCCGTGAACCTTTCCACATCTTTCCCTTTCAGCTGCAGTGTTTCAGTGTAGATGAAACAATGGCCTGGAGGTAAGATGGTGTAGTTTTATTTTATATAGACGTGAAGGACGTCTGCGATATTTATTTGCAATCCTCAGTGCAACCACTCAAAGTCCTTCGTGAACCGATTCAGACGTTGAAAATAACTTATTTCTGTAGTTATCCAGGCCATTTCTCTTTCTCCCAGCTGTTCCGAAGCGAGTTTAGACTTTGACTCTGAATCGCTGTCATATAACAAAAGTGACAGCACAAAGCCCCGCTAACGCCGAGCTTAGCAGATGAAAATGTTTCTCTCGCGACGACTTCGGAGAGAAAGCTTCCAAGACTTCTGAGCTTGCTGCGTAGCATGAATAGTAAATATATAAATAAATGCATGCATGATTGACGGCAGAGTTTCACTGTTAGAGAAGCAGAACGCGTATGAAAATTGGGTGCAATATAGAAATCTTTCAATTTAAAAAAAAAAAAAAAAAAAGCGCTGTTCTTCAAAATCTGCTGCCGGAGAAACATTTTCCTCTTCGCTTTGGTATCGCTAAGGAAATGTCTCTACGTTTCAATATACATTATATAATGTTATCGTATCAGCTAGTAAAAGCACCTAGTCCCATGTTTATTTATTTGCGATAAGATAAAAGATTTTATTGTTGGAGTCGGTTTAGCGTCGTTATTTCCGCGACAGAATTTTGGTTCGTTCCCATTAACCCGCATGGTCCAGGTCATGGGATTCAGAACGAGTATCTCGCTCACACACCAAAAACAAGTAGGGTTTTTCTTCTTGTACGAGTCGTTGAACCTGCTTCTCTTCACCTACTCCAAACGGAGAGATTCCTGTTAAACCTGGGGTTTTTGGGGAGGTTGGAGTATATAAATTAAGTTAGTAATCGTCCATTTTTCCTTATGTACGTTGGAAGGTATTGACGAGTAATGTGAAAATTAACTCGAAGACTGATTTAATAGTGTGATGCTACTGAAAATCAGGATATTAACTAGCCGATAAATCCGTATTACACGCGTCCACGCAGCTTCAGAGCGACTCCATCAGACTCGGACACACTCCCATTTGTCTCGGTCTGCGTGACCGAGTGCATCCGTCTTGTTTATTTCATTACAGCCACACAGCCGATAGGACGAATACCAAAAAAGACATTTTTATTCATCGTTCGTTTAAAAACCTCTTTGCAGCACGGCTGTACAAAGCACGGACAGCAGTTTCTTTAAATCGTTAAAACGCCGGACTCGTAAACCGTACACAGATACAAATTAAATTAGTCATAAAAAATACTATACATATTTGGTGTGGGTTTTTTTTTTGTGTTAGAATACCTAGCAAAGCACTCAGCGCTGACTGGATTGGACTGCTCGACTGTTCTGTACGTCACACATGGACCCCTTATTGATTTAAGGCAGTTTACCCAACACTCCATGTGTTTCTGTAACACACACACCTCGTGCAAACTTCAAAGGGGGAAGAAAAAAAAAAAATCTAATCTTAACCTGTAGTTTGGCTTCCTGTTCAAAAGGAATATACAGTTATCAATAAATAAGAAGATTAAGACCCAAGCATGTACAAATAAAAATATAGCTTAAAAAAAAAAAAAAAAAGGCAGCACTAAATAAACAGATGCAACATCTGGATCGTTGTTCCTGAAGTTAAGCACAGGTTCAGTGATATGAGTGTTGCTCCGGCTATTAAAGGTGCAGTAAGCGATTTTAATGTGGCCCCACCAGGTCATCCAAAATCACCCACTAAACCTTTAAAGAACCCTTTAATTCATCGACCTGAACTTTAACACAAATTCGAGTTTCCTTCTCCAGACGTTGTACAGTGTACAGATTCGTCGCTATGTGGTCGTGGTGCGGTTTTCATAGAAACAGTCCTCGTTGATGACGGAGGTGAGACTCTGGACACTGAAGTCCCTCTCGAGCAGCGCGTTCAGGTCGACGTTGACCGCCGCGGACTCGGACGGGTTGTCCAGAGAGTGGCTGTGCTGCCTCAGACTCAGCAGCGCCGCCTGGCTGCGTCTCGGCTCGCTTCTCGCTGACCGCCGCTTCACGGCGCTGAAGTGAGCCCGTTTCAGCTGAGGCTGCGTCTCGGGAGAGTTCACTTCACGGCCTTCGGGTTCCTCGCGGGCCCCGTCGCTCAGGCGCAGCTCGTGGAAACGAGTCTCGATCGACCTGGGGGCGGAGTCACGGCGAGCCAAGCGCTCGCTGAAGCCATCGTCATTGTCGCCGAGAATGTCCGACTCCCTCACGCTGCTGTGTCTGAGGGTGGAGTTAGTGGGTGGGGCAGGGGGCGGGTCTCCACTGCTCTCGCTTGCTGAATCTGTGTCTAAATGCACAAGCTTCTGTGTGTCGCTGATGGGCTTCTGGCACATCCAGGATGCTCGAGAGGAACCTGAAACACATACACACAGAGATGAGTGAGAGAACAACCGTGTGTGTGTGTGTGTGTGTGTGTGTGTGTGTGTGTTCTGCACATCATGTGCCCTGAGCACCAATAATAATACTGGACCAATCAGTAGCAGATTCCCTGACCAAGTTTTTTTTTTTAATTGGTAGTTGCCCAGCAGATAAAAGGAAATTAAAACCTACTCCATACCTTCACGAAAACGAAACATACCCTTCGCTGTGTGGTTTTTAAATGTGTCGCTCGTTCTGAATCCCACCAACGGCTGCGGCGTAAAGTCATGTTTACTAGTCGGGTTAATTAGCATGCGCAGATGAACACTGACAAAAACCATGTGAAATAAAGTGCAGCACAAAGCCATCATTTAACCATTCTTGATTACCGTAAAACCCCATATACACTCCCCTGCGAAAGTATCGGAACAGTACGGCCCATTCTTGCCCTACACTAAAGACGGAGATGAGACAGCAGATCAGGTTCTCAGCTTTCATTTCCTGATATTTACCTCTAGATGACTCAGAACATGTGACTAAATGTGTATAGCATTGCTGTTCACACACTTCAGCTTCTACCTGTAGACAAGTCGATAGATTCTATGGAAAATGTAGTTTCGACACCCCTTTGGGGAGACGGGACTGACCGAGTTTAGCCGACGAAGGTAAATTTCCCCTCAGAGGAACGAGATGTTCCTTGCAGGTTCTCTCGGCTGGCCGCTCGGTTCCTCGCATCCCTTTGCGCGCGTTTTCCCTCAGAACGGCTCGAATCACCTTGACCGTGTTCACTTTGCTCTCAGGCGTGCTGAAGGAGACAGTAGTTCTTGGTTAGCATCTCGGGTAGCGCATCCGTTAGTGCGTTATGTTTTGATCCTGGAGCTCACCTGCTGCACAGCTGGAACACCGTCTCGGGTCGGCCCTCCAGCTCGGATTTGGTGTGGATAAGCTCCCAGACGCAGCTGCTTTCTGCGTCCAAAAAAAAAAAAAAAAAAAAAAAAAAAAAAAGCTGAGCTTGGGTACAGTTTTAATCGGAATCAGCATTTAAATGTTAAAGAGTCAGACACGCTGTGTGTGTGTATCACATATTCAAGGTGAAAACTGTTCTTGTTGCTGATATTTGCCTGATTTTACATGCTACCATTGAACACACGGTAAATGCTGAATCCCTAACAGCTTCCTGTTCACTACGTAAGGTTCCTGTCTGCTCAGCAGAACTTCACCGTTCAAGATTCAGCCATGGAAATACAGCAGCTCGTGTCTTTTGTCAGAAATTATTAACAGTTTCTAATATTTGGCTGTTTGTTTTTTTTTTGTACTGAATGTTCTCAACATAACGTAAAAATAAAGTACGCAATAACAGTCATGACTCTCGTGCTTATTCTGAGGTCCCCCCCCCCCACCCCCGAACATTAGATCTTAAAGAGTGCAATGTAACCATTACGTAAGGAATAAAACACTCCATGTTGTGCTGTTGGAGGAAAATAATCAGCGAGGGTTTGAAGATACTGTTACAACAGCAGGTCCATGAGTGTTTTATTTCCCTTATATACTGCAGCGGTTTACAAAACGATTCCTACTTTCATTTATTTAAGAACATTTCTTACGTTGTGGAACGTGTGTGAAACAAGTTAGTTCCTGTTCTCACTCGCGTTATAGCGGCTGTAAGTTCTTATGACGTGAATAAGACCAAAATAAAAATTTTTTAAAAAACGCAGCTCGTCATGAAACAGCGAAGAAGCGTAAACTCCTCGGTCCGAAAGATGTCGGGAAAACTTAGTTACAGCTTTACCGCTGAAACTGGAGACTCCTTCCATCAATGTTAAATAAACGGATTTGTCTTTACAGAAAACGTCACCATTTTTTTTTTAAACCCTTTTAAAGACCTAGATCGATTTTTGGGAAATCTGACTCCAGTATTTTTTTTGTTTGTTTGTTTGTTTGTTTGTTTATCTAACCCTACTCTAGCACTCAGCATCAAGTGCCACGTATCATTTTAAACAGGAGAACATGAATCTTTCAATCCAGCCCATTTAAAGGCCCAATTTTAATTTCTTTTTGTCTGAAAATGGATGAATTATCCAGAATTTTTAGAAAAATGGCAGGAATAATTTGGCATTTTTTTTCTTTAGAAAGTTATACCTGAATGTTTTAGACTTCCAGATGAAATTTTGTCTTCATCTAACATTCCCTTAGCTGTTTATTACAAGGAATCATGGTCATTTTTAACCGTGGGGGGTGGGTTCGGTCTTTGAGGTTTAAGATTTGTGTCAGAGCTGCTGTAACAGAAAATTCTTCTGACCAATCAGAATCCAACAGCGCTGTGGTATGATTGGTGTGTGTGTTGATGAAGGCGGTCGTACCTGCCGTGTTGCCCAGTCTGACCTGCAGCGCGGAGCGAGGAACGAGCCAGCGGAACTTAAACGGGTCCTGCTCTCCGTGAGAGTGGGCGGAGCGTGGAACGTTCTGTCGAACACACACACACAACGGCAGTAATGATCAAATCTGCTATATCTGATTAGTGCATTAATAGTTATTACAGTAGGAGAGTGGAGAGACTCGCCATTTTCTTCTTGAGCTTGTTGCTCTCTCTGCAGACGAGGATCACCGCTTTCTTAAACACTGGTGAGGGAAAAGACGCAGATTTCAGTCACGGCTCTGTACGAGGAATTCCTACGGCTTTCTCCCAAAACCTTCGTTACAGCTTATTATGTTCCACAACATGGATAAGAAGTATTTGACGCGTCATCATTCGATACGTAAAAATGTTAATTGTTGGGAATTCGCAGCAGCGTAAGAGGAATAAAACACTTTGTACAGGAAACGAATCAATGTCCGGGTGGTAAGAGTAAGTGTGCTGAGTCACAACAGCACCACGCAGAGTGTTTTATTTCTTACCGACGTTTACAAGAAATGGCTTTTAACTCCAACGTGTACGTTATTTGCTTAGCTTATACGAGATCTATAACGATCATCCTCAAAGTGTTCGGCTCTGAAGTTGCGTGAACTATAAATGCCGATCAAACCAAGACGAACGTTTATAGCCCATAGGTTTAGGTTTAAAGACGGGTTAAAGTAAGACGTGCTAATTTTCTAAAGGGAAAATGAGAACTTTGTTCAGATCTGGTTAACGTGTTCTACGCTTTGCCCTCCACTGACGTGGTCTTCTATGCTGCCAAGATCTTATTGCGAAGAATCATGGGTAAATGGGGGGAAAGGAAGTGTTCGCACAACACAGCTTTTGGCTCTAAGCGGCTACCCACCAAATACGGTCAACTCCGGCTCCTTCTTCATGCGGCCCAGAGACGGGAGCGGGTTTAGCCACATCACTGAGGAATGCATGAGAAACTCTCCCATGGAAATCTCTGTGACCTGAGAGACAGAAAAAGAAGAGAGGTAAAAACCTTCAAACAACATAAAAATGTGGTGTTTAATTGTTTAACTTCTATAGATGGCTGACGTGCATTAACTGGACTGCTGTCTGGGACAAGTTTCTTTAAAAGAAAACAAAAAACACACCCACTAAAACTCATCATTTCATATCAAACTTCCGCGGGGGCGGGGCTACATACGAGCTCGGTTTGTGAGGTCACCGTAACGTGCTCAACATCTTCGAACAATCACGGACGACGCGCAAATGATTCGAGGATGACCGTGTGGCACGCAGATTACGGCTGATCACGGGACCACGTCTGCTACGTATGACGAACAAAATTGTGGTTGTTATGGTAACGATACTGTATATTTTGACCCACGTACTACACCGGGAAACTCGGCGAAAAGAAGTAAAAATGTTCGGGAGGCGTCGATTCGTTTTCTAGAACGGCAGCAGCGCAGCTGCAAATCGCAGGTTGATATTCATATTCGTATTAACGCGCACGTCATAACGTTATGGTTTCTATAGTAACAGCTTGTTCACAGGGACGTGTACAGCAATCACTACGCGTGGAGGGGGGAAAAAAAAAAAGGGTATGTAATTGTTGTGAAGTTTTCTGTAAACAGAAACGTGTTTATTTAACGTTTACGGAAGGAGTCTCCAGTGTCAGGGCTTTCTAACAGTCAGAGGTGAAGCTGTAAGTTTTCCGACATTTTCGTCGTTACGCTTCACACGGTCGTTAAGATTGCGGTAATCGTGAAATTCCCGAAGTACCTCTTTGTCCGAACCGCTTTGTTCCACCACCAGCTGGTCAAACACGGCGCCGTAATCCTCGTAGATCTTCTGCATCTCGTTTATATGGCTGGCCACTTTCTCCATCGCCTTCAAGGCCTCTGTAACAATAAACACACACACACACACGCACGTTGTGTGATGTAACGCAAAACTTCTCCACCTTGTGTTATTGTTGGTGAATAAAAGTGTGTGTGTGTGTACCTGTGAGGTGATAGTGCTCCTCACTGTCCGTGTCGGTGAGAGACACAAGCTCTCGCAGCAGTAGAGGGTACTTCAGCACTCTCTGCACCGGTTTAATCAGATAGGACTCGAGAGTAGACGAGTGCTGCTTGGTGGGATTCCTCGCGTCCAGGAACTCCTTAAAGGCTCGATCCGTTTTAGCTGAACACACAGACGCAGTTTACATAAACTCCGTGCTACACGTGTGTACCGATCATCACACCATCCACAAGGAGGCAGCACCAGCTCCGGGACACCCCTCCACCCCCCGACGCTTTTATTTATTTATTTATTTATTTATTTATTTATGTATTTTTATAACCACTGCAGTAAAAGTGCTCGACTACAGATGAACGAGGCGAGAGCGGAGCAGCCATGTTGCATCGGCGGCTCATCCCTGAACAACGCTACCTCTCTGAGTCGAGTATCGGAGACGGCGAGAGCAATTAACGCAGCACTCGCACCACGGCCGCACTCGCGCGCCGGAGAATAATTGGCGGGCAATTAACACGTAGGCACAAAAAAAAAAATCTTTAAAATCGCTGCATGAGCACATCTCCCGCACAACAGACGCAGTGTGTGTGAGAGTAATTACCAACACTGCTGACACACACACAGCTCAGCTCAGGAGATAGTAGTGGGTGTGCGCACGCACTAAGAATGTAATCATTAAGCAGGGGGCGTGGCCGCCTCACAGGTCTATTACGCCAACACAATTCACATCATATCTGGCTCACGCAGATCAAGGTATTACACGACCATTTCTTCTGAATTCTGATTGGTCAGAATGTGTTGATTATTTCTCTATAACGCTAGCCCTGCTGCACATATGAGTGCGTTATCGTTTCTATAGTAACAGCTCATTCTCGGGGTCTTGGACTGTACAACGGACCGTATAAACGGATATATATATATATTTTTAAACATTTGACGTGATGTGAAGGTTTATTTGCCGTTTATGGAAGGAGTCTCCAGTGTCAGAGGTAAAGCTAAGGGTTAGCTACACAGACACTTTTCCTGTGCGAGAGCTCCAGGTCGTTCCTCGCACGTTAAACCCTCGTACAGGACCGTTGCTCTGATCCTGTAATGGGACAAATTAAAGAGACGCCAGGGTGCAGTTTTCTCCTCTCGACACGATACGAGCCGGCCAGCTCGCGCTTTTCATTCATTTTACACTGGGCAGTGTGCCCGAGACTGAAACCAGGCCAATGTTACACACACACACACACACACTCACACACACACATAAATCCAGTTATATTTAGTCACAATCTAAACTAAAGCGTAGTTTTAACGTACGGTCCGGTTTTAACGATCGGATCCTTATTATAGATCAGACCTCCTGCTTCGAGGAGGACAAAGCGTTGTGTTTTAGAGTCGTGTGTAAATTATGGACCGGAGTAACTGCATTGCAGATGAACAGCACCATGCATACATTACAGTTTAATGCAGAAGTCTTTTTTTTTTGTGTGTGTGTGTGTGTCTGATGATTTATCCTGCAACATCAGCAGCACGTTTGTCCTTTAATTCCCCAAGGTTGGAATTTTTCACGTTGAAAAATATATTAAAATGACACGTTCACGTTGTTGCGTCACTACGGCCTGAGGAACCGCACGCAATTAAATGTTTAAAAAAAAAAAAAACCCACAAAGTTAACTAAGACAGGAATATTCCAGATTTGACACTTTCACTGCTAATGATGTAACGTGACCGCAATGAGCTCGTGCACGTGTAGGTGATGGACAGTGTACCTCTTTCCAGAACCTTCTGGACCTTGATGTGGTTGGCGCAGAAGCCGCTGTAGAGTTTGAAGTGATCGGCGTAGTAGAGGAACGATCCGCCGAGAGAAAACAGCAGCTTCTGAACGGCAACAAAAGGAGGTGGAGAGAGAGAGAGAAAGAGGATAAACCGTGACGGCTTAATAGTCACGTTCAGACAGGACGTTAAAATCAGGACAAACGTGAAAAGTGAAGGAAACAAAAGATCATTGTGAATCTCGGAGAGAGGGATGAAGTCGTGCCGAATTGTGAAGAGAAAATTCATGCGTCTTCACGTTTATAATCACTCTGACTAGTGACGGCGCTCCAGCAGAACACTACCAGCTCTCTCTTAACCCACAGAAACACACCGAGTCCTACGCCATTTTAATTCCTTAACCTAGTTAATGCTACTCGTTGTACAGAAATCAGCGCCATTTAGTTTCAATTAGTTCTGCAAAAATGGAAGAAAAACGTGTCACCTTATACGGTTTCATCTTATTCGGTCATATACGACCTCGTGTTAAACATGTATAGTAAAGTAAAAGCTCGGAAGGAAGAAGTGATTGGTGCGGTTTTTTTAAAAAAATTTGATTTAGCTGCTAACTAGCGTTTCTCATCGGAACCAAGCAAAAAAAAAAAAAACGACGCCGGACAGGCCACGCCCACAAGTGATCGCCGAAGTGGACCTGCTGCGTGTTAGTTCGAACGTAGACGTACCTTGAATTGCACAGGGGTCTCCAGTGTGCTGAAGTCCGGAGTCGAGGAGATTCTCTCCTCCAGGGTTTGCAGGAACACCTTCTGGAAGTCCAGCATCTCCGGCAGACTCCCAAATAAACTCTCCATCTGGAAGATGACGACAAGCGGCCTGGTCATTCTACAAAGCAGCTCGTCTAAAATGGTCAGGAAAGTCATTTTATACAGAAGACACCACATACAAAACTATTTGTTTTATTAAAAAAAAAGGAAGAAAATAAAAAGGGTGGGGGGTGGGGGTTCTTCATGGGTTCTTTAGATAGTTAACGGTTGGTTCGTTAATTTAGCCGTCTTCAGTTTGAGCTTTATCCTGGTCAGGATGGTGGTGGATCACAGGAACGCTGGACACGAGGCAAAACACCCTTCGATGTCGGGTTCTACCGAGACGTCCTCTACTGGGACCTTCAACACCTTCTGTCCAATCAGAATCCAGAATTAAACAGCAGGGTGGTGTAAGTGAGAACGTGTAAACACACACCGACTCCTAAACTCGTCCTGACATTCGGTACTTAACGCTACTTAACCGCTCGCTCCCGCAGTTTGTCCTGGCGCGCTAATGGCTCGTTAATGCACCTCGCTCGTCTCCCCGGAGGCGTCCTGGACCGTGTCAGGGTCGAGTCCGGTTCGGCCGGGCTAAAACGCTAGCCGTAATCATTAGTCACAAATGGCTGGGAGTGAACCGGGATCAGGAACATTTAGAAGCTCGGGGGTGGAATTGTTAACGTCATTAAATTCCTGTTTCCGGCTTCAGCCCGAATGACCGATGAGTTATGAGTAATGAGTTTTTACCTCGTCCAGTGTGAGAAACGTCTCCTTCTGTAGGGGCGTCAGGTAGATCTCGAACAAGCAGCTCAGATCCTGAAATAAATAAGAAATCAGATATACAGTCGAGAGTACAATTTTTCCTCGCGTTCGTGCTTATTTAACAGAAATTCAACAGAAATGTACGTTTAATTCCATATCCCAACATCATTCCTTTCGCGGTGGGGGTGGGGGGCGGAGGCGGTCGGAGAAAACAACTGTAACGGAATCCCGTCTCGCCCACGCCGATGCCGCGTGTTAAAGCGTTGGCAGGCCATCGCTGTTATTAACCGGAATATTCTCATTAGGCTGATTTATTGCAGCGCAACAGCGCCAACGCAGCGAAATCTCTGGAGCACGCTCGTCCTTCTGCGGCGGCTGCAGCTACGAAGCCGACTCGGTGCACATTTATACATCATTTCAACAGATTCTGGAGATAACTGAATAAATCACCGGCCTCAGGGCCTTCATACAGCATCCATCAGCTATGAACTATTTATGTTTTTATAAACCGAGACATTAGAACGATAAGATTCTGACTTCAAGCGCAAATGATAACGTTATAAATGTTATTTACACGCGACTAATTCTCGTGTGAAAAACGTTTCTACACAGAAATGGACTACAACGGTCCGTAAACAGTAATAAAATGAACCGCATCGATGTTTAGCGTGACGCTTTTCCTTTAACGCTGTATCAGTTCTCGGTGTCGTTCGGTTGGATAGAGAAGAGTTTACACGCGCTCGGTTATTAATACTGCGTGTCGTTAGCTGGATGTTCCATGAACGTTTGTGTTTATGTTTTGTGATAGTTGTTCACTGCACATTCTTTGCTTTTCCGGCGTCTTCTGCATATCTGACCCGTTTCCGTCAGCGGCTATATGATGTTCAGATCCATCTTTTCACACCGAGGACGACCGAGGGACTCGTACACGACTACTACAAAAGGTGCAAACGTTCACTGATGCCCAAGAAGGCAACACCATACATTAAGAGCCAGGGGGGTGTAAACTTTTGAACAGGATGATCGGTGTAATATAATTTTTCTTCTGGGAAACATGTAAATATCTTATATAGCTTATATAACGTATGACCGCACCTGTAGCTGTGGACGAGGAGTCACAACAGACACGCCTCTCTGTGTCAACCAACCGTCCAATCAGCTTTCACCTCAGACCTGACGTGTCATGCTTACCCATAAACCCCTGCTCTGTGTTTCAATGCAAATCCACTTCAACATCGTCTACACGTTGTGTAAAACAGACCGCTGATTTACCTTGACGTAGGATTTCTCCGTGTCCACTAACTCCTGGACGACTTTGCGCAGTCTCTCGGTGACGGACATGTGTCGTGGACAGGGTCTGGTCAGGGCGACGTCCGCCCCCGCCGTCTCCTTCCGGACCTCCATCGGTCCACCTGAAGCGTCTTGGAAGGAGTGATACAGAGTGCACACTGTCTCCACGCTCTGCAACACACACACACACACACACACTTTAAGAGTCTGAAATATTCGCAGTTTTTATTAAACTGACTACTGAATGAATCTCAGTTCGGCATCGTCTCTTTTTAAACCATCACACGTGGACACGTCCTCTCCCTCTGCTGTGACACGGACCGTCAGCTCGGATAAGATTCCAGCCACACAACACGCCTCGTTCCGTCGCGTCACCTTCTCTCCATCTTCAGTAGGATAAAAAGTATTGGCACCCCCAGCTTAGCTTGTGCTTGCCACTAAAACAAGCTCGCCGGGTCTCGTACTTGGTTCCAAAACATCCAGAGAAACTCCTCCCACTTTCACGGGTAACGTTACGAGTGTCCCCTTTTGCTCCTGATACGGCCCGTACGTGCACGTTTCCCAATTCGTTAACAACACGTGCACGATCCGTAATCGTGAATATGAACCAGGCAGCGCGTGACGCTCGGTTCGGCCGGGCTGTAGTACATAAGCCCCGCCCCTTCGGGAAAACAAGCCAATCACGTCGTTGATTAAGATGTTACAGAGGAAAAAAAAAAAAACAAAGAAAACAAAACACCCTTCTACACTGGTGTAGATATAGAGCGCTTTGATTAGTTATTTACGGAGCGAAGCAACCTGGGGAAAAAAAAAAAAAAAAAAAAAAAAAAAAAACTTTTCACACATCATTTCCGCCATTTTGTCACGATTTTAAAACGTCGTGTCGATCCGCGTCTGATTTATGAGCCTCTTGACGTGTAAGGAGATAAGAGTCCGGTCCTGTAGCAGTGAGAACACTGGGAGCGTCGCCAAGATGCCGCACGGTTCTGGAATGACTTTGTCAATATACATGATGGGGGGGGAAATGAATCGCATCAGTGATAAAACAATCTTCAGAGATTCACTCTGAAGGTCAGCTGGTCAACCCACAAGACATAATTTCCTGTCCTGACTGCAGTATTTTATATCGTCTATTTTATATTTTAAGTCTCCGTAAGCGAATGAAAGAGAAACAAATGAAAGATTATCCATCCGTAAGGCCCTTTCACACTGGGCGAGACGCGATAAAGCGAATCGCAGACGAACGTGAAACGATTCTGACACAATAGGTCCAGCTGACCGAGAATGCATTTTACGCCTGCACACTAGGTGGCGCAACCCACTGTTCAGCCGAGTCAGGTGTCTTTCACCACCGAGAAGAATCACCACATCACGAACTGTTAACAAGCGCAGAAACTAAATTCTCTTATTTTATGTGGATTCTACCCAGAAAGGGAGGCAGAATTTTTAAATAAATAAAATAAAAGTTTTTAAAATCTAAAAGTATAAAAGATATATGTATATATAGATGAAAGAACAATAATACTAAGAATTAGAAGAATAAACGGGATTACAATTATACACTATATCTAAAAAAAATTTTTTTTAAAAATCACTTTTGTGTCGATGTTTTCGTAGCCGCTGTGACTTTCATCGAAAAGTTCATTCTCTTCTCTCTTCCGGAATACTCTTCTGTGTTTACACTGGTTTTCAAAACAGCTCTCTACGCTATAGCGCCGCCAATCTTGCCCTTTTGTGCAACAGCACGTGATCTAAAGCTCAAATCTGATTGGACGGCCCCGTTTTGTCACGGGGCAAAAAAAAAAAAAAAAAATCTCATCTGATCGCGCCCGGTGTGAACAGCTCCATAGGGATCTATTGTTTCGATTCAAGAGGTCATCGCGTCGCACATTCGCGCCGCACATTCGCGCCGCACATTCGTTGTGGTCGATGGGTTGGGGGGGAGGGGGACATGAATTAGAAACATACATACGCTTGGAACCGTTGATCCTGTCACTAAAAGAAGTGGTGTACACAGGACACAAGGTGGGGCACTGCAGAACATTTCGGCGTGAAAGAGAGTCGACCTGGAAGTACAAGTATATAACGCTGTCCTACAGAGTCTCCTCTGGTTCTGGCGTCCTTGCGACTAAATCGCTGATACACGTCCAGAACGGTCAACGTTGTCCGTTCATTTTAGCCCCAGAATGAGTCTGAAACGATGAAGAAAATCTGTTCGTTCTGAAGAAACGTTCGTGTTCGGAATGCGTCTCTTTTAAAAAAAGAGAAAAGGTTTTAAATGCTAACGTGAGATTCCGTCAGTGTAGGCAAGGGAGAAAAAAAACCCTGAATTAGCAAAAAAAAAAAAAACAAAACAAAAATAAATCGATTAGTCCTATTTGGAGAGGTGCAGAGCACACACACACACACACACACACACAAAGCTGCGTCAGCTTTTATCCGATCCCATTTTCACACACAGATATAGACACGACTATCGCTTACAAAGGAGAGACTGGAAAAACTCCAGCACGTTTCTCTGTAACAGTACGTGACCCGAGACGTGATCGTGACCATCTACGCAAACGCAACCTCGGCAGCCGAGACGCTTCTGCGTACGGATTCGGCGTATTGGCAGCGTATCAGCGAGCGGTTCATTCCTGCACATCAATATGGACTCGTTCACCAAGTGTGTGTGTGTGTGCGTGCGTGCTTAAAACCAGCATCCCGAGAAATCGATAAATGGCACAGAGAAAACAAGTGACACAGCAGCGAGCTTTGTGCTGTGTGTGTGTGTGTGTGTGTGTGTGTGTGTGACAGGGTGAGCGGGTACAGAGCCGCGTGTGAGTCATGACTCTCAGATGGAGCCTGCAGCGTTCGCTAATTACCGCGTGGCCGCTCCGGAGCCTCGTCAAAAAACTGGGAGAAAGAAGGAAAAGAAGGAGAGAGTGATAAAGATAAAGAGTAGAGAGGAAAAGAAAAAGATGCAGCGTGAAGACGGAGACGGGACCACGCACAAGATCGCTGTGCCTCCC
Organism: Stegophilus panzeri; assembly: GCA_024331685.1. Lineage (NCBI taxonomy): Eukaryota > Metazoa > Chordata > Actinopteri > Siluriformes > Trichomycteridae > Stegophilus > Stegophilus panzeri. Next base: position 3,515,217 of record JANDJT010000228.1, on the reverse strand, counting down.
AGGAGCTCATTATCACTCATTAATTAAAGATAAAAGCCGTTACACACACACACACACACGCACACACACGCGGCTGTCTGCATCTTCACTGCAGCGAATACGAACAGCTAAGATGTATCCGAATGAAACGTTTATCACGTTCACTGCACAGACATCATAAATGTTGCACGTGACAAACTGCTTCACCTCGTTGTCGCTTCGCCGTCACGAAGCTTGTACGCAGGATCGTTAAACGTGTTAAAGGGGATGTACGCTCTACACGGCGCTGTCGGAAAACCCGTTTCGTTTAACATTAAACGTTGCTATAAACGGATAAAAAAATTATTTAAAAAGTACGTCGTTCTTTAATAAATAAAAATGACAACTGGAGATCGCTGTGGTGTAAGAGGAATAAAACGCCAGCGGATGTGCTTCAGGAGCGTATCCGTGACATCATCGCACCACCCCGTCGACGGGTATTTAACTTAACGACACGCAGCACATTACTCCCCGTAGGGTAATGGAACACACTGCTGCTGTAGGCAGAGACACGATGGGGAGGTTTTTAGCGCGGGAGAAGATTCCGGATCCCACGCACAGCTGGAAAACCGCTGCGAGGCTAATGGAAAACGAGCTGGTGAGGTGAATGACGAGCGTGGACGTGCAGGTACAGTGAGTCATCCTCTAACGTACAGCATTGCAACACGGCTCCGTCACCACGCCGGTGTGATGCGTGACCCAAAAAACACACACACACACACACGGGATGAAAATAGGACCATGTGGAGGCGAGAGAACAGGATGAAGACACACATCAAAAGATGACATGCAGAGCAGATCTGTGTCTCTCTCTCTCCGTCAGCCTGTCTCTCTCTCTCTCTCTCTCCGTCAGCCTGTCTCTCTCTCTCTCTCTCTCTCCCTCCGTCAGCCTGTCTCTCTCTCTCTCTCTCCCTCCGTCAGCCTGTCTCTCTCTCTCTCCGTCAGCCTGTCTCTCTCTCTCCCTCCGTCAGCCTGTCTCTCTCTCTCCCTCCGTCAGCCTGTCTCTCTCTCTCTCCGTCAGCCTGTCTCTCTCTCTCCCTCCGTCAGCCTGTCTCTCTCTCTCCCTCCGTCAGCCTGTCTCTCTCTCTCTCCGTCAGCCTGTCTCTCTCTCTCCCTCCGTCAGCCTGT
>JANDJT010000228.1:3472075-3500512 GCA_024331685.1 Stegophilus panzeri | reverse complement strand
ATTATTATTATTATTATTATTATTATTATTATTATTATTATTAGTAGTAGTAGTAGTAGTAGTAGTAGTAGTAGTATTATTATACTGCCTTACCCTTACTGGCACATTGCTTTTACATTATAATTATTTAATTTTTTATTTGAATTTTACACACATATTTACACATATATATTATATAAAATAAGATTTTTAAAAAATTTTCTGTCACTGCTATTTATTTAATTTTTATTACTTTCCTGGTTTTTTTATTATTATTATTATTATTATTATTATTATTATTATTATTTTTGACTGCATTCTAAAATGTAAGAAAGTGATTTAGTATAAACAACGTTTAAATAAAGCTCCTGGGCTCCGCCCCTTTCCCTTAAAAGGCGGTGGTGGTGGTGCTGCAGGGCAGTAAATGCCTCAGTGTTTATATAAATTGTGTCATTGTAAAAATGACACACCGCCGCTTTAAAGCAGAGAATATAGGCTTTTAAACCGAAAGTGACTCACGAGTAACCAAAATAACACGATACACACAGAACCTAACGTGACTCTTTTAGGGTGTTTGCCGGTTAAAATGAAAAAAAAATATGATGCTGTTCGCATGCACGCACGCGCACACACACGCACGCACAAACACACACACACACACACACCCCCCTATGTTCCATAACTGAACAGAACAAAAAAGCTTTCATTTTGAACGCTCCAGCTCCGAGACACAAAGTCACAATGAAAAATTGTGCCAAGAAAAAGGGACACAACGCTCTGGCAAGTGTGTGTCACCAGGTGGAAAGGAAACCATCTGTGTGTGTGTGTGTGTGTGTGGACACAATCCGTCCCAGTCACTGAGCTGCTCCAGTAAAATAAGGCTCTATGTAAGCAATAAACCACAGTGTGTTGTGCTGTTAGAGGAAAATAATCAGTGATGAAGCAGAGTCACCGTCACCTCCCTGTAGATTATTATTTTTCCCCAGCAGCACGCCCTGCAGCGTTTAATTCCTCTTACAGCACAAGTACGAAAACACAGCATACTTTTTAATCCGCTTTTGGTTACAATTAGCGTTCCGTAAACCAAGTTGGCGTCTCACTTGCGTTACAGCAGGGGTGAGGCGAGGTGGGGGGAACATACAGGGTGTGAACGCAGTAAAGTGACTGTAAGAGGAGCGATGAGGGCATTTATGAACTTTAAAACGAGTGAAAATGTTTAATGGAGCTGTGAGCTGATGGAGACTGAAACAGGAAGCAGCTTTCATGGCACTGCGTATCAATGTATAAAATAAAATAAAAAATGAAAGCGTGAGTCACTCCATCGGAGTTCTGGTTAACGCATTAACACACACACTTACTTAACGCTGACTTCAGTCACTGCTCACATTCACACAGGTACACACACACACACACACACACACACACACAGCTGTAACGGTCACAACTCTGAGGAGAAACAGTGGCCTTGTTCATGGAGCTGGTGGAAAGAAACTTGTTTCATTGCATGTGTGTGTGTGTGTGTGTGTGTGTGTGTGTGTGTGTGTACCGCAGTGTTCCAACTGTCAACAGTCCATCTGTGACCAAAAACAAATACGCACTGAGCCCCTGTGTGTGTCTCTCTCTATGTCTCTCTCTCTCCACGTCCGTCTCCACGTCTCTCTCTCTCTCTCTCTCTCTCTCCACGTCTATGTCTCTCTCTCTCCACGTCCGTCTGTGTTTGTGTTGAAATCTTTACTTTAGACTTTCCTTTCTAAAACAGTCGATGATTTTTTTATAGCAGTTTCACTGTTTGTTTTTTTTTTTTTTAAATATGGAACAAGACCGAACGGAGACTTTCTGTCTGAGGTGGCCGTTACACCACAACACCGCTTTAACGCCGTCTCCTAGCAACCAGGCCTTATTATATTTCGAAAAAATATTTCAGAGCTGAGGATGATCAGAGTGAAAAACAAAATAATATAAAAATGTATTACTATTATTACTGTGATTATTAAAATATCGTACAGTCTTAAAGAGTCTCAAAACAAAAACCCGAGGAACGAAGGAAGGACGTGAAATGAGAATCGGGTGAAAGGGAATCTTTGTGGCGTGATGTCTGGAGTCCGGAGCGGAAGACCACATCAATACTCAACACTGTCTCGGTCCAGAGAGACGTGAGCAGATGTCCTGCTGTATAAAAGCAGCCTTCACAATAACGCGTGTGTGAGTCAGAGTTAAAAACAGACGTGAGGGAGGAGAGAGAGAGAGAAAAGAAAAAAGAAAAAAAAAAAATTCACATTCCTCTTTTATTCCAACTCACACTGAGCACACGCAAAACACGTGATTTACCTCTCTGCTGTACGGAGGAACTGAGCCCAAGTGTTCTCCTGCAGCGCTGTCAAACACCTGAAACACACACACATCAACACACACACACTGTAACTGTCTTACTCTCAGTCTCAGACAGTAAGAGACAGAAAGTGAGAGAGACAGACTAACAAAAAGAGAGACAGACAAACAGACACAGAGAGATCGTGAGAGAGACAGACAGGACATGATAGAGGGAGACACACACACACACACAGAAAGAGACAGAAACAGAGACAGGCAAAGAGACAGACAGAGAAGCATACGAAGAGAGAGAGAGAGAGATACAGACAGACAGACAGACAGAAAGAGAGAGACAGTCAGTGATAGAACCAGAGACAGAAACAAACAGACAGACAGACAGTCCAAAAGAGGCAGACAGACAGCTTTGATGGTGTGAGTGAGAAGCAGAAGGCATGAGGACGGAGTGAAATAAACTGTGTTACTGCTGAGAGACTCCATGCCCACACACACACACACACACACACACACACACACACACACGTAATGCATTTCATAATTAGTAGGCGACTGGTGACTGTGTGCTAACGGTGAAATAAATAAAAAAATAAATAAAAGGAGCAGATCACCCAGTTTGTTGACTAACAGGTCTCTTTAGCCGGCACTGTGTGTGTGTGTGTGTGTGTGTGTGTGTGTGTGTGCTCACGTTATTAAGTCAGGCCCTCGTCACTGCTGTGAGGAACTAAACACCATTAAGGAGCAGAGAGAGAGAGAGAGAGAGAGAGAGAGACCTTGACATGAGGGCTGAGTCAGAAAACCCACTTTAATATTGGCGCCCTGGTGCAGGTCTCTTACACAACCCATCCGTCTGTCTCTACAGATGTCACCCGAGCTGCAATTTACCCTGTACGCCTTTTAATAATTTATACTCCCTCTCCATTGCCGCCGCCTCCTCCCTCTCTCTCTCCCCCTCTCCCTCTCTCTCTCTCTGTCTCTCTCTCTCTCTGTGTCAGCACTCAATGCAGAGCGGCGTTGGTGTCCCGTTACACTGCACACGTCAGGGAGGGACGTGGAGGGGACCTTCCCAAAACAAGCACTGCGTTAAAGTCACATGGGGCAGCGGTGCAGCGTTTCAGGCAGCGACAGTGTGTGTGCGCGTGCGTGTGTGCGCGTGCGTGTGTGTGTGTGTGTGAGAGTGCAGGACCACAACAGCACTGTGATGTAGCACGCAAGGCGAGCAGAGCTTCTCTTCTTACCTCACAAGCACCAGTGTGAGAGGAGTAGCTCATGGAAATGCAATCCTTGCCAAAGAAATGAAATAAAAGAGAAACAGACGCTTTATATATATATTTACGTAGCGTCAAAGTGGCCGTGCAGTAAAGTGTTACACTTCTAAAGAAATAAGAGAGAGAGAAGGCTGAGCTAGCAGACTGTACGACGTCTAGAAATATCGTCTCTCTCAACGTAATAATTAGCGAAAGATGACAGGATCCACAAACGCCGGGATTTCCCCTCGCCAACGGCGCTGCGTTCGAATTTTTTAAAGCCTGCTCTACTGTATAATGCTTAGATCACAGCAGATGAGGCTATAAAACTCTGCATTCTGATTGGTCAGAAGATGATGATCTTCCTGCGGAATCACAGGTTCGTATGAACGCTCAGGATAGAGTCGGGCGCGGTACCTGGGAGGCGCAGGGTCTCTTCTCTCGGCTGCGTTTGGTCAAACTGTCCAGGCCTTTGAGCGAGGAGAACACTCCTCTCCTACTGCGGCTTCTCTGGGACAGAGACAGAGAACGCTTCCTCAGCGTGGCCTCGTCTCTGGAGCAGATCTGAGAGAAGAAAAAAAACAAGAACACCTCTATAAGTGAAATCCGAGGTCTGAGCTACTGTTACTACCATAATGCTGGTGTTTTATTCCTCTTATACCACAGCAACTAGCCAACTAAATTCACATGTTCCTTATTACTTAAAAAAAAAAAAAAAAAAGAAGTATACTTCTTATCGATTTATAGTTATTAATTAATTATTATTATTATTATTATTATTAATTAATTAATGTCATGGAACATCCGTGAAACGAATTTTCGCTTACGTTAAAGTCGCTAAAAGCAGCCGTTCCTCGTTTATAGCCAAAGTTAAAAAGCCGAATAAAACCGAGAAAGCGCAAAGCCGTCCGTCCTGAAGACGTCGGAAATCCTAAAGTTACAGCTTCACCTCTGACACTGGAGACTCCTTCCGTAAACGTTAAATAAACTTCGTCTTACTTCAAAAAAAAAAACAACAACAACAACAACAACAAAAAAACAACTTTTTGACGATTATGTTTTTATCGATCTGTCCTGTTACTATAGAAACGATAACGTATTAGAAAACTCATTTTGAACAGAAAAACTATTTTATAAATGTTTCTATGTTCAGAAGAGATGAGTCTGACGGGGTTTGTGTGTGTGTGTGTGTGTGTGTGACTGACCAGTGCGTGGAAAGAGGAGACGGAGAAGATCCCCAGGCGGCCGAGAGCAGCTTTCGAGGGACGGCTTGCGGTGGCCAGGAGGCTCTTGGGGTTGGGCAGCTCTCCTCCCTGCAGGCTGGCCAGGTAGCAGCGCATACGGAACAAATCGATGTTGAACCTCTCCAGGTTCTGATCCCACTGCTGGATCTGTGAAGGAGCGAGACGGGAGCGAGGGATGAGACATGAGACGGGTTCTCGGAGAGAGCAACGCTGAGAAAAGTCAAGGCTGTGTGTGTGTATCAGCAGAAAAGTTATTGCTCTCAGATGTCATGGAGGGTCATGATTGGGCGCGGTGGGAATCTGAAGGCAATCCCCCACATCACCATTATAAAACTGAACGCTGTCACTGTATTATATTCCTTTCTTTATTTTTATTTAAAATATACAGAAATGCTTTCTCATGCTCACCCTGAGGTGTTCCGTCTTTATTTATTTATTCTGTTTTGTTTTATTTTATTTACAGTATTCAGTCTAAAGATCATTTCGACAAAAGGTGTTTAAAAAAAGTACTTTTTTTAAGTGATTAAAAGTTAAACGGGGTGCCTTAAAATATTTAAATGTGGATTTTTTTTTTTTTTTTCTATTTTAAAACTTGGAACGTGTCCATTTTACCACAAAAACAAACAAAAACAATATTTTATTAAAAACTGAAATATTTTATTTATATTATATATTTTATACCACAGAACATTTCAAATACCAATCAATATATATATATATATATATATATTTTTTTTTTTAATTTACATATTTACAGACTTTTTTAAAATTAATTTTAAATCTACATTTAAATATTTAAGATCCCATGTTGTACTTTCAGGTCACCGAAAACAACCCTAATAAATAATAAAAAAATAAATAATAAATAACGTTTCCAGAACTTCTTATTCAAAATCACCCTTTGAAATCGAGAACAGTACAACAATAAAAATATCTAATAAATAAATTCTCAAACTGCATTCTGCAGGTAAGCTGCAACGTTAGCATCGTAAAGCACATCATCAGTTCATTGGAAAGCTCCCCGTGAGAAGATGACACGATTGGTCCATTATCCGCTCATTAATATTCAAACGTATTATATGAATATGTAAATCTTTTTTAAAAAAGCTTTATTTTAGCTTGATCTTAGATGAAACTGGAGTCTCTTAAGCGCAGAGTTGTTTCGAGACACAAAAGGTCCAAGTTCTAATAAACTGACCTGGAACTCTTTTTAAATGAGACTCGGTTCCTGTAGCGAGGACGGAGAGGAACGTCTCACACGCTCACTCACTCACTCAGCTGGCACTGATTAAAAACGACACGACTTCAAAGAGGTGCAGCTCCTGAGACGAGGTTAACCTCTTACCCCTCCCCAAATTCCTCAAACACTGCCTGGTACCCCCTCACCGAGTATAAGCCCCCGGTTCTCTGCCCTCTGCCCTCCTCCTGACCCCTGCGTCGGGGCAATAAGCGTGACTGAGAACCTGGAAACAGCTTCGTGCCGGCTTTCGTCATCGGACTGAAGTTTATCAGACACAGAGCAGAACGGCGTAAATCACACGGACATGAAGGCAAAAACGAGTCCTTAAAAGGTTCTAGGTAGAACCCTACACCACAGTGTTGGAATCCAACCCCTTAAACCCTCTTATCAACCTGAGAACCCTTAAATATCCAAACAACCCCTGAGGAACAGTAAAGTTAATATTCAGGAGTTCGCGGTCTCTTTGTGGAAACCATTAAAAGTTCTATGTAGAACCCTACAACGGAGTATTTCCCCATCACAAAGAACTTCAATCAAAACCCGTTTAGGAACCTAAGAACCCCTCACTATCCAGAGAACCCCTGAGGGTGTAGTCAGTGTTTTTTGTTGGGTTTTTTTTCTTGGAGGGGGAACCCTTAAAGGTTCTGTAAAGTGTAGAACTGTAAAGTCAGGGTGCTTCCTATTGTAATATAGTTACCGATAAAGGTGATGAACCCCTTTAGAGCTAGCTTAGTACCTTTAACCAACTAAAGAACCCCTAAGGAACCCTTTTTCCTAAGTGAGTTATTACGGATTTACATTGTAGAGTTAACATCTGAGAACCTTTATGGAACTATGTCTGAGTTTAAGTCTAGAACCCTTCTTTGTCCCTGTAGTTGGAAGAACAGCTAAGAACTTCTAACTAGCCAAAAGAACCCCTGTGGAACCTTGTTTCCTAAAAGTGTGTATTAAAGGTTCTTTGTCTGTCTGGGGGGCGGGGGGGGGGACCATTAAAGGTTCTATGTAGAACCCTACAACAAAATACTTGCTCATCAGTAAAGATTCCAACCCCTTTCGGATAGCTAGGAAACCCCTAAGGTTTTAGCTCCTTAAAGCTTCTCCGATTTGCCGCTCTGCGGATTTGCCCCACCTTTTGCCCCACCACCGTCTGAAACCTGGGACACACCCACACTAGCTTTAGCTCACCTGGTTCTCGATGGCCTTCCTGTTCTTTGGATCGGTTACAATAGACAGCTGGAGCTCCGCCATCTTCTTCATCTTTCCGTCCATGTCGATCTTCTGCAGCAGACTGCGGATCTGCCCTCGGAGCAGGAGCAGCGTGTCCTCCTTACCATGGCGCTTAGCGACCAGAGACGCGCTGGCCGAGTGGATCGCGGTAACCCAGTTCTCTAAATCCGTTTGGCTGGTGGCCTAAACAGAGTGGACAGGAGAACATTCGCAGAGGAAACTGGCATCGTTATGAATTTGTGATCCGGTTTCACGGCTTCCTCTCCAAAGTCTCCATTTCCTTGGAGAACCGAAGAGATAATCAGGCAGGGATAAACAGTTTCTTAAATCATTTCTACTCCTTTCAAAAAAACAAACAAACAAAAAAAGCCGAGAACCCATAAAAATCCATCCAAAGAACCCCTGAGGAATAATTCACAAGTATAAAGTTCTCCAACCTGAACCACTTTAAGAACCCTTAAATACCAAAAGAAGCCCTTTGGTTTATAGGAAATATTTTCTTAACTCACTGCGGCTTTTTTTTTTTAAATGTAAAAAATTAAAAAGAAAGCCAAGAACCCTAATGGTACTCAACTATCCAAAGAACCAACGACGAACCCATTTTCTTAGGAGTGTGCATCATATGTTTACATTCCAGAGTTAGTGTATTAATTCAACTCTAGAACCCTTCTTCGTCCCTTTAAGACGATCCTTAACGATGACTAACACGCTTACCAAGCTGAGAACCCTTACCTATCCAAAAGAACTGCTGTTTTCTTAAGACTGGGTTCACGTTAATGCCCGAGAACCTCTTTAGAAAAATATGCACGACTGTATTACAAAAAAGAAGTTTAAATAAAGAACCTTTAAGGATTCTCCTTCACCCTCAGCACACATTAACGGGTTAGCGTTAACATCCGAGAACGTGTTTTGTAATGCACAAGCGAATATGCTGCGTGACCCCCTCGCTGACCCCTTGAAAGGTTCTGCGTGGAACCCTGTACCAGAAAGGGCTCTACCCTGAACCCGTACAGGAAGTGGAGCCGCCCTGGGTGCTTATTTCTGGGCTGAACAAGGCTTTTCATGACAGCTGGCAGGACGCATCGTTCCGCATGAGCGCTCCACATTCCCAGCATTCCACAGGACACATGTAGGCAGGGTTCTCACCCCCCCGGCTCGGATAGACGCCGGACGGTAGTTAAAGGCTTCTGAAAATACCGTTCTCCAGATGTTGTACGGAGCCGTATAATTCACTTCTCGGGCACTTTTGTTATTTATTTTATTTCACGGCTGCTTGGTTCTCGGTTCTGCTACGACACATTTTCCTCCGTTAGCATCTAACAATATCAGGTTCTGAGACTTTAAAATAAATAAATAAATAAATAAATAAATAAATCGCTCTAATGCAGCACCAACGTTCTGGACCTACCTGAAAGAGGTAGACGTCTCCGTAAGCATTGCTGAGGCAGAACACGTTCTCCTTCTTCGGGTGTTCGGGGACGGCTTGGACTATTCCGTCCTCGGCCAGCAGAGCGTAACTGGGTAAAGTCTCCTGCTCTGGAGAACCTTTCCCATACGTCTCGTAAAACAGGAGAGTGCAGCCTGAAGGAAGAAAAGACGGGCATTAAAGTGGAATTAATAGGATCTCAAGGCGGGTTCTCACGTTTATATTCCAATAATGACTTTTTCCATGTGCACATAAACTGGAAAACTGTCCTGCAACCTGAAGTAGGAAATAAAAGCCTTGGAGGCATGCGGTTGGACGAAATGAATCAACGACAAACTCCTCGCCATCTTTCGATTCCCAATATTTCTTTAAAATCAAAACAACTACACGTCACGTGCCTTCTCCAACTGTAGTCACGTTTAACGTCACGGATTTCCTACAGAAAACGTTTTGCAATCGGCTTGTTCAGAATCTGACCAATCGGAATCGAGAACTCGAGTGCGCCTTACTCAAAAACGCACCTTTGAGAGTCACCCAGTACTGCTTCCACTTGCGTCTGGCCACCAGTTCCAGCTTGCGGTCTTTGTGCAGCGTGAGCAGAGGCTTGAAGGTCAACCAGCCAGCTCTCCTGACCACGCCCTGCTCCTTCTCACACAGCAGATCCAGCTGCTCCAGCGAGCCCACCGTCTCCTGACTGCTACTCTCCGTGTCCTCCGCAGAGTTCTCGCCTCTTTCCTCGCCGCTTCCTGCCGCCGTGTGGCTCGTCTCCAGCTCCCTCATGAAGTTGTCGTAGATGTTTTGCCGCAAAGCGTCCGTGCCCGGATGGAGGGCGCCGAAAGATCCGCCGCAGGAGGGCAGCACCTGGGATTGGGAGCGGCCACGAGACGGAACCTTGGGGTACCCCAGCAGACTGGACACCTGAGACGGCGAGCTGGTGTCGGCCGTTAGACCGTCTATTCCGCTGTCGAAACAATCGACAGGCTCTTTATATCTCGGCTCCTGGGTGAGAGAACGGATACAAAGTGACGTTAAATAACTACAAGCGACGGAACGTCTTCACGGTTCTAAAATAACACTTCAGATAGAATTAAACCAGGAGGAACTTTAGAAATATTAACTAATTAAAGCACTCCTCCATTTAAAACATTATGGGTTTACGTTCTAGAGTTAACAAGTCCAAGAACCTCTTTTGTAAATATGCACAAGTGTATACACTCTTACAAAAACAATTTCAATCTAGAACCCTTACGAGTTCTAAGGACCCTTAAATGTTCTACGTAGAACCCTATGACAGAACGTTTCCTATTAGACCGGGTTACAGTTAAACTTCGTGAACCTCTTTAACCCCCTCACGAAGCTAAGAAACCTTAAGAATTATCCAAAGAACCCTTGAGGAACCCTTTGTCCCAAGAATAAGCACTGTCCAAGAACCTCTTTTGTAAATATGCACAAGTGTATACGCTCTTAAAAATCTAGAACCTTAGAAACGTAAAAGGACACTTTGTGCCTTTGGGTGGACCCTTAAAGGTTCTACAAACAACTCTACAATAAAGTGTGCAAGTTAAAGGTGAAGCTGGAGAACCATTTTAACCCCGGAAGCTAAGAACCCTTAATTAAAAGCTATTTAAAGAACCCTTGAGGAACCGTTTTCTCTAAGATTTTGTTTTAAACCATGTCCTGTTTTGAAATTCAAGAAAAAAAGAAAAAAAAAAGTTTTACAACAGATCTACAACACTTAAGGGTTCTTTGTCCCGCCCTTTTGGGTGGGATTAAATGTTCTATGTGGAACCCTATTACATAATGTAGTTGGTAGAGTAATTCCCAAGCATAAAGTTCTCCTGCCTGAACTCCTTTAGGAAGCCAAGAACCCTTAAATACTAAAAGAACCCCTTTGGTTTATATTAAATATGACTAATTAAGCACCAACATCGTTTGTCCTTCATTTTACATCCTTGTCGTCATTGTCTTCTAACGAAATCAGTCACGCAGCACGCGGACGAAAGAGTCGGCGAGAGCGTCGGAGAACGTCTCGGGTACGAGACGTCAAGTTCTGTCGGTACGTCTCAAGTAGGATATTACTCGAGTCTGATTAGCGATATGTACGTATTCATCACGTAATCACAGATATCGATCATTTTGATTGAAACAGATCAAACGGCTTAAAGATCGGACTTCAGACTGTTGCCTGATTACGTCGAGTGTGTGAAGAACATCAAGAAAAGTCCACGTATCACGCTATTCACAGCCGACGTGAGAGGGCGACGTGAGCGGCGGACAAAACAGACGAGTGCACTTCAAAGGCAACCTGGACGCAGACGAGAGCCCTTCCTTCCTCGCGACTCGGCTTTAAAGTCTCTCCAGCAGCTGTGTGTAATTACAGACGAGCGCGACGATGCCGCTTCAGATCGCTGATCCGCTCTGTAGCCAGACGAGGTCTGTGTACCAGCTGCAGGATCATGCAAGGAAGAGAGCTAGAACTCTTACCACGCTGGGGTAGTTCAACGCAGGTAGAGAACGCGGGGGTAATAACCGGCGTGAAGAAGGCTGCTGGAGTCACGGCAACCGGGACCAGAGCGATCATAAGAGCAATCAGGGCTGTTCGAATCAAAGATAATCGATTAGGGGGGGGGGGGGAGCTATGTTCAGCATACAGTTAGCTAAAAACAATGTTGCCATGACGACACGATATTACAGCGATTTTTTTTTTTTTTTTTAAAACATTAAGAACGCTTTCTTCAAGTTTCAACACCAATTACTTACAGTTACTTAAAGAAATGCTGAAATTAATTAAATTATAAAAAAAAAAATTTTTATTTTAAATAAAAAATTTTATTTATCCCCCCCCCCCATCTTCATGTGTAAAACAGATTATAATAAAAAAAAAAATTTAAAAACGTATAATTGGTCATGTTGATACAAAAATAAAAGAACAAGAAAGAAAAAAAATTTGATTTTTTTTTTTAAGTTTAGTTTTTTAGTACACATTCTTTTAGATATTTTTTTTTTTATTTATTGATTTATTTATTCATTAATAGTCGAACACTGCTGTAGCACTTCTGCACATTTAAATACTGTCACGCATATTAATTTAACGTTTAGCGTAAAACTATTTTCATGTATTGTGCGAAAGTGCCACACACCCCACCCTAACTGTAAACACTACGACTTTTCTTCCTTTTTTTGTTTTTGTAAACACAATCAAAGTGAAACGCTACGCCTTTCATTTTCCTTCACGTGAGAATAAACACAGGCGGTAAATTATGGTTATGTATTTCTGGCTTAATTATGGGAAAAAAAAGCAGGCAACGGCTCGAGTAAATAGTCTGAGAATGAGCGTGACGCAACTCCGAAAAAAAAGACAAGCAGACTGTAAAAGGAGAGAACTAACGCTACCTAAAGGAGCCACTATGGTTCTGAGGCACATCATCAATGTGTTTGTAGAGATATGGAGCGACTAATCTTTACTGCACTAGCTCAAACCTAGTGCCCTTCGGGACACTAATTACCCCACGCGGAACGAGGACACGAGCCTCCTGGGAGCAGATCAGAAACGACCCGCGTACCCGAGTCTGAATCGTGGAAATGTCTCGCCGAGCTAAAGCTGTAGCACCTGACGCTTCACACACAGCCTCCTCGTAATATCGCGAACATTTCTGGCGGATAAAACAAACAGACCTGGAGAACTAACCTGACTGTCCTGATATACTTTATAGAAATCCCGTCGATTAGCATATCCGTGTTCTTCGCTGGCAGACTTACAGAGCAAATCTGACGCATGTTCCGAGCTCGTCCTCGTGTCCCCGGTGCACAGGTCTGCACCGGCGTGTCGCCAGTTTTATTCGGTAACGCCCTGTGGCGTCCTTCTTGCCGAAAGCTGGCACGGTGCGACGAGCAATATTGCTCACCGCATGTGACAAAAACAACAGTGACCTGGCGACGGCACGCCGCACAGCCCCAGCCAAGATCGGGTCAGGCCTTCGTTCACTTTACGTTTAAGGTTTACGTAGAAATCTGATTCATTCATCGCAATATACAGATCAGGCCTGTTAGCGGAATAAGAGCGGTCAGAGCTGCTGTTATAGTAAATTAAAATCAACGCCTTCTGACCGATCAGATCCGATCTAACATCAAAAACCAGGCTGGTATTGGACTTACCTTGCTTTCCAGTCTATACAAACAAACCTGTGGAACATTCCAGCAAACGCACCCTTACCTTCGACTTCTTCTTCCTTCTGGTCAAACTCCCGGTCCAATCGCTGAGCCTCCTCATTCTGTTCCGGACCGTTTCCTTCTTTCCGGTGTTCTCCGCGATGGGTTTGGGTTTGGGACACGGTAAAGTGAAGGAGGAGTACTGCCTCGCCCCCGAGGACTCGTCGAGAACAGGTTCTTCCATCACGCACACAAACGAGGACCTGTGTTTGAACGAGAGCTCATTTGCAAGCGTCAGATGTTTGGCGGCGGGAAAGGAGGCGGCCGTGCCGGGGTCCCGGTAAAGATGGAGCGGAGGTAGCTGGTCGTCGCAGTACTCGATGCGCACGGAGGGAAGCGTCTCTGATATCCTGTTGGGCGAGGCGCCGACGCCGACGCCGCCGCCGTCGTCGTTCAGCTCGGCAACGGGCACCCAGGGCGAGTCGTACCAGCTGCCTTCTGAGCTCAGTGAGCCTCGTTTGCTCATCCTGGCGATGGAGCCGTTCGCCGCCGGATCGGCGTCTCGATCCGGACTGGGCATGGAGTGAGACGTTGGGGAAAACTTCAGCAGCTGGACGGGACCTCCGTTCTCATCCGGAAGCGTCGAGTTTTTAGACATCTGGCTAAACTCGACCCGGACGCTTCCGTCACTCTTGATCATGACTCTCGGGCTGCTCTGATCTTCCAGTTCCTCCGGTCCGACCTTCCTCTCGGGTGTCTTGTATCCGTTCACGGCGTGACCGTTACAACCCCGTCCGTTTTCCTCGACGCGACCGTTCTCAGACATCGCCCGTCCTCTCGGAGAACCGCTCCACTGAGCGCTGATCCTTCTCTTCGCTTCTCTTCCTTTGGCGATGTAGTCATAGTGCCTCGACATGGACGACTGACCGGACGCCTTGTGCTGAGACAAACAGCCGCGCGATACCGTTTTGGATTTGTACCCGGAACCTCGTGAACCTTCTTTGGAAGAACGGAGCTTCACTGAATAGGACTTCTGTCTGTTAGGGAGCGTGAAGCTACTGCTCCGAGACCCCTGAATGCTGTACTGGCTCTCCGAGTTCCCCATCCCTGACCTGGAACGCAATCGGTGTTCGGTCGTCAACAGTTTTCATAAACCCTGGCTTAAAACAAGCATGATAAATGATTTCCACCATCCTGAAAAAACTTACCAGTTCTAGTAATCATTACACAGCTAGAGCTTCACAATCTGCACAACCATCATCATCATCATCATCATCATCATCATCATCTGCATCTTTTGGTCAGCTAGCAATCCGACTCTGTCGAACTCATCTGTTGGAGATATTAAAAAAAATAAATAAGTTGTTAAACATGTCCATCTTAAAGCCTCAAAACTTCCATACAGATGAAAGACTTTTTGCTACAAGCACTCGTAATACATCCTCTCAATAAGCTGATCTGATTGGTCGATATCTAGTCACATGTTTATTTTCACAGTCAATTTCCCCGTTCAAACTTCAAGCGTTACTCTTATTTTTTTTTCTTTCCCCGTGTACCACGAGTGAATCATGACTTGCCCGGACGGTTGGGAAAAGTTTTTGAAAAGCTGCCTTTATTTCGGTCGGTGTTTATTTTTAAAACACACGAATTCCAGAGAATTTTTTCCCCCCCGTCTCGTGTGTGTTGCTGAGCAAGTCTGCTGCAGGAGAAAGCCAAATAAAGCGCTGGCCAGAAAATGCTTGTAAAGCGGTGTTTCCACCCCATTACAAAAAAATTAATAAAATACATTGTTAAATAAATAATAAACGCTGCATAAAGATAAGATGCATGAAGTAAGCAAACGTGTGCAGATGTGTTGTTTCTTCTTCTCCAGAGATCAAATCACCCAAGGAGATTTTTCTTTAAAAGCACGCTACCGGGCAGAGTTAAAAGAAAAAAAAAAAACAAAAAAAAAAACTAGCATACTTTAAAAATCAAGAAGCGACGCATTTGTATGTGGTTTTAAAGTCAAATCATGCAGGCAGCACCTCAAACACCTGACTGTGAGAAAAGGAGAAGCTCAGGAGAACATCTGCTCCTCATGCGTCCCTTCTCAACCCCCCCGACCTCCTTATTAGCATCGACACCGATTAGCGCTTCTTCCACAGAGCAGGTGGCGAGAGGAGGAGAAGCGTGTGCTCGAGTCAGCATGAAGGACACGGAAGAAAGACGGTTCTCTCGCTGTACGAGAACAAACAGAGAGAGAGAGCGAGAGCGAGAGAGACTCAAATGCAGAGGCAGAGAGAGAGAGAGAGAGAGACAGAGAGAGAGAGAGAGAGAGAGAGAGACATGCAGAGGCAGAGAGAGCGACAGAAAGAGACAGACAGAGAGAGAGCGACAGAAAGAGACAGACAGAGAGAGAGAGAGAGAGAGAGACATGCAGAGGCAGAGAGAGAGCGCGACAGAAAGAGACAGAGGGAGAGAGAGAGAGAGAGAGAAAGAGACAGAAAGAGACAGACAGAGAGAGAGAGCGAGATACATGCAGAGGCACAGAGAGAGCGACAGAAAGAGACAGACAGAGGGAGAGAGAGAGAGAGAGAGAGAGAAAGAGACAGAGAGAGAGAGGGAGAAAGAGAGAGAGAGACAGAGAGAAACAGGCAGAGACAGACAGAGAGAGAGAGAAAGAGACAGACAGAGAGAGAGCGAGAGAGAAAGACAGAGAGAGAGACTGAAAGACAGAAAGAGAGAGAGAGACAGAGAAAGACAGAGACAGGCAGAGAGAGAAAGGCAGAGAGAGACAGGCAGAGAGAGACAGAAAAGCAGATAGAGAGAGATGCAGAGGCAGAGAGAGAGACAGAAAAAGACAGACAGACAGAGAGAGAAAGACATGCAGAGCCAGAGAGAGAAAGACAGAGAGAGGGACAGGCAGAGAGAGAGAGAGAGAGACAGGCAGAGACAGAAAGACAGACGTGGAACAACAATAAGAGAGAAAGGGTTCAGAGACACAGAGAGATGGAGAGAGAGAGAGACAGAGAGATATGCAGGCAGACAGAGGGACAGATAGACAGTCAAACATACAGAGAGACAGATTGAGAGACAGACAGGGAATTTGATGTGGGCTGGACAACACTCTGGTCCACCATTAACCCTCAGAAGCTCACACGAGGTGGAGGACACGTCTCTGTGTAAGAGTCTGTCCCTGAAGCGAGTTGAGGCCGAGGTGGACGCTGTGTCTGTGTGAAGGGAATGTCTTACTCACTCCTGAATAAAAATACAGCTCCACTGTCTACTGCCGAGACATCACCACTGGAACCGACTTAAAATAGAAATATGAAATATTCTTTTTTTTTTTTTTTTTTTTTTTTTATGTTGTCGTCGTAGAAACGCAGACGTGACCACACAGAGCAGCCGTTAGTTCCGTGGAGAACGTCAATGACTCAGTCTCCGGCTGTGTTCCACGTGTGTTTCCACTGAAGAAAGCACTCGTTTGTGCCTGAGTCACTCGGTGGAGCCGCTCGTATCTGCTGAGGAGAAACCTCTTTATCAGAGAAACGTTCCTCAGAGTTAAAAACTTCTCGACCTTCGACGTGCACTTAACGGAACAAAGCCTCCGCGACGTGGGAGTTCTCCGGTTTCAGCCGGACGGAGAGCTCGGAAAACAGGGTTCTCCGTTAGAGCTGTCAGAAGCGGTTTTTACCACAAATCAGCTTCAAATCTTTACAGTGCGTGTACTTTTACACAATTCCATTCAAATCCTAAAGTCTGTGGGTCAATGACCTTCTGAAAGGGTTCAGAAAACTTCTCTGGAAGGAACACTCTATGCTTGAAGGCTCACTAATGACAATCAGATTTTTAATCGAGTGATTAACTGGCCACGTTACACCCAAAAACCACTTACGGTTAAGTTCACGAGTCTCCGGGTTCCATCACAACAACGTGTTGTTTATTAGCAGCTGTTCTCGGAATCACTTCCTGCTAGAGACACGGATTAATCAGCTATTGGCGAACCCCGACCCCGGGAACCGAATTCACCCGGACTGACGGGAGACAAAGGTCACTCTGAGGGAGGAGCACGCAATCCAGGAGCAAGCGGAAAGAAAACGGTTGTACCACACACACACACACACACACACACACGGAAGCTGTTAAACACACACATGCCCTGTCCACATGTAAAAAAAAAAAATTAAAAAAAATTTTTTTAAATGGTTTCTCGTCCACACAAAAACTACACACAATTTGTTACCTAGCAACCACCTGTGATAGCAGCCACCCACAACACCCTAACAACTGCATATTAACCACATATCAACACCATAGTGATCACCTGGGACAGCAAACCAACCATCTAGCTACACACGAGCAACCACCTACCAAATCCTAGCAACCCCATATCAAGCACATAGCAACACCACAACAACCACCTTCGATTCCATAGCATACAACTAGCAACACTATAGCAACCCCATATTACCCACCTAGCAACATCATACCCGTTTACAATGTGACCGTTTCAATCCCGTCCATTTTCCTCAAGGCGACTGTTCTCAGACATTCCACGTGCTCTTGGTGACAATTGGTTACCTAGCAACCATCTGGGATAACAACCATCCACAACACCCTAGCAATCCCATATTAACCACCAAGCAACACCATAGTGACCACCTGAGAGATCAAAATCAACTACCTAGCTACACACGAACAACCACCTGGGACACTATAGCATACAACTAGCAACACCCTAGTAAACACCTAGCAAGACACTAGCAACCACCTGGAGTACCATAGCAACCATATATCAACCACCTAGCAACACCCTAGCAATCACCTTGCATAGAAACTACCCAAAAACACCCTAGAACCCCATATGAACCCCACAGACACACCCACTTGGCGTTGCTGTCCTGGCGTGTCCCTGCAGCGAGATCCACCGTCCCGGCGGAGACTCAAACAGCCGAGTGTTGATAATAAAAGTGCACGAGGTGGCAGAACATTATATCGCTTTACAGTTTAAACAGTCGCTCGGCTGAAAGTCGCTCGCTGCAGAACATAAAGCAACAAATCTCCCTCGAACGCGCAGCGCCCGTAAATAAACCCGAACTTCCTCCAGTCCCAGGATTACTCCAGACCACCCCACACACACACACACACACACACACACACCTGCGAGTCAGAATCAAAGAAAGCTACGCACGCTGCTCTCTTTCTAAGCATCCGTCCCTTAATCTAGTAAATACGGGGAACAAAGAGACAGATATATATATATAAAAAATAAATAAAATCAAATCCATCTTTCCTTACCTGTGTGGAAGAGCTTTAATCTAACGTGCTTTGAAGAGCGAGCGAAAGAAATCCAGCTCTCGGACTCATGACTCGGACAAAAAAAATAAAAAGGGCTCTCAGTGTGACAAAGTTAGACTGAGCTCTGACTCACACACACACACACACACACACACACACACACACACACACGGAAACTCCCACCCTGGTGGTAAATCTGTGTGACTCTTAAGCGCTCGGAGAGGGGAAAGTCTGAGAGAGAGAGAGAGAGACAGAGACTCGCTCACTCAACGGCTCCAGTGTGTTTGGATTCAAACCCACGTTAAAAAAAAAAAAAAACCCCTTACTTCAGTTTTACATTCGTAAAATCACACGTTAAAAGATATTAACATCTGATTAATACAACCCCAATTCCAAAAAAGTTGGGACACCGTGTGAAATGTAAATAAGAACAGAATGCACCGATTTGCAAATCTCATAAACCCGCATGTCATTCATGATAGAACATAGGAAACGTATTAAATGTTTAAACTGAGGTAATGTACCGTTTTTAAGGGGGGAAAAAAAAAGGTCGTTTTGAATTCGACGGCCGCAACACGTCTGAAAAAACTCGGGACGGGGCAACGAAAGGCTGGAAAAGCTCGTTAGGTTAATCGGTAAGGTGATTGGGTATAAAAAAGAGCATCTTCGAGAGGTCAGAAGTAAAGATGCTCAAATTTAAACATTTGATTTGTTTTCTACGTTCTACAGTGAAGGACGTGCGGGTTTATGAGATCGATGCGTTCTGTATTTATTGACGTGTCACACAGCGTCCCAACTTTTTTGGAACCGGGGCTGTATGTTTATTTTCGCCCGATATGTTTAACCGTGAGTTGACGATTCTACGTAAACCTTAAACTTTTTTTTTTTTTTTTGGTCCTGAAATCCCCCCCCTCGCTCGGACCTGTCGGAAACATCGTAATAACGACGTGAGCGCACGTGAGAATTTCGAATGTTGAACATGAAACGTCATTAATTACGACTTTATTACTTAATTACGGTCTAATAAATTAAAGCATGAATGCTGACTGTTCGGTTCAGGCGAAATAAATAAAATTAAAAAAATTCACCGGGTGATACGCATCATGTCGTGTGACCAAAACACGCTACGTCGTAATCACCGTAAAATCTCGTACGCGCAAACTTCCGAGGAAGAACCTGGAGGCGGATTTAATCTGCCTCGTAAAAAATAAAATCGCGGAACCCGGACACGAAATCTGCGCTACTGATCTGTCTGGTGAAATTTACATTTTTAACGTTACTGATGTGAAGTCATGCTAAAGTTTGTTCCCGTTAGCTAACGCGTTAAATTACGTCAGTTGAAAGAACCTTTAACGTAAAAGTGTTTACTTTAACGTAAAGCGTAGTTTACGTACGCTCCGTAAACTAACGTAAAGTTTACATAATCTACACTCGGGCTTTTGTTCAACTGCGAAAACAACGAGATCCGAAGATCTCTTTCCGTTTAACAAACGTTTACAGATACAGAAGCTACAGATTCGCCTACTCGGAGACAACCGATACTCAAACCGTGAGGAACACGATGATCTGAACTGAAAGCGCTACAATACGCAGAGCTGAGGAGGAGAAGAAAGCGACGGTTCAGCGAGGAGAACGCGATCGGTCCAGCGCTCATCAGACTGATTGCTTGTTAAGTGATTTCATTTCAAACGTTTCTAAGAGGATCAGGAGTTTGAGTGGCGCTTCACTCGGGAACCGCGTGAGGAATCGGGATGGAAAGGGTACGGCTTCGGCGGGATTACCCGGGGGGGCGGGGGTTGAGGTCACGTATAAAGCCTCGCGGGCTGTCCGGGACACACAGTCGCGCCGCTCTCAGGGCTTAATTAGGTTCTCCACAAAGCTGAGGAACACCGGCCGTCGTGTTCGGGAGATACGGTTTACAGACAATTACAGGCGGTAGCCGTGTCTCCTGATACATCAAAGCTTCTAAAAAAAAAAAAAAATAAAACGAATGATTTCTGCATTAAAAGCTAAAACAGGAAGATTTGTATTTCTGTAAAGATGCACGGCGAGAAAAATCAGGAACGTAGCGCTGGAGCAAAAACACCAGAAGTTTAAAACACACGTGATACATTAACACGCTATTTTACCGTGTTAGATTGGAGACTGTCTGCTGGGCCCATCTGTACCCCCTGCGTGCGGAGTGTGTGTGTGTGTGTGTGTGTGTGTGAGGGTAAACAACGTTATAGCTAGTCCTAAATCGAATAAGACTGACTCGACCTGTCGTGTTACAGCTCCACGGCGATCCGTCAGCGCTGGAGGAGCCGCTGTGGGTTTGTGAGACCATCCGTCAGACAAATCTGACCGGTGAGGAACGACAGAGGTCAGAACGAGCCGGTCGGGGGCGTTCACACACACACACACACACACACACACACACACACATCACAATAGTAGAAGACGATACACAGCGCGTCATGACGTATCGTCTGGATGAGGTTTTGCTAACAAAGTGCTGTGAAGCAGAATTCAAATTCCAGGTGGATTTTCTCCAACGTTTACGATTTAATAAAAGAAAGAAGGGAAAATTGGTACAAAATTGTTTTAAAAATGTCCAAATCAGCCACTTGTTACAGTGCAGATGATCATCACGACGTTATTATAATCGCGATGTCGATATATCGCCACCTTACCCAGCTCGACGTCACACACCGAAGATATTTCTTATTTAAAATAATAATAAAACGACGTAGGAGATGAAATCTTTCGTAATCAAGCCTGCGATTGGTCCGATAATCCGCTTTGCACTTCCTGAATTTCTGCGAGAAGGGAGGGCGTGGCCAGACAGACCCATGTAACGCATAAAACGCTTAAGAATCAAAAGGTGAATCGTTTAAAGACTGAATCGAGCTACGAATCGATTCGTTTCTCAGAATCGCCGACTCTGCAGATTTTATTTCGGTTTAAAAAGCGTGCTGATCCGTCACAGGGGACGAGACTACGATAACCCCGTCCGAATTCGCGGTTTCACACCGCGGCGCCGAGCAAAATAAAACCACGGCCGTAGCGTCAGGAGGAAACGCTCCGAGCTGTACAGTCGGTTCGAGTTAAACGTCTTCGGTCTGCGTCCAAACATCAGGAACTCATCGCAATGAGAAGGCCTGATGAGTCAGCGACGATTGTTTAACCGTCATGAAGTCTTTAATCATCCTCTATAAAATGGAGTGTGTGGCGTAATTAAAATGGCTATTTTTAATCCAGACCTCAATCAGAGCGTGTTCTGGCAGCGGCTCAGCCAATCAGAGCTCTGTTTAGACGAGCTAAAACACTTCAGGACGCGCCGTTACGGGAAAATAATCAACTCCGGGGTGGCGCGACGAAGCCGGATTACCGTTACGACCCTGAGGTGAATTGTTCTCCTGTAACGGAACGTCCCGGAGTG
The DNA here is from genome assembly GCA_024331685.1 of Stegophilus panzeri. Classification (NCBI taxonomy): domain Eukaryota; kingdom Metazoa; phylum Chordata; class Actinopteri; order Siluriformes; family Trichomycteridae; genus Stegophilus; species Stegophilus panzeri. Next base: position 3,478,974 of record JANDJT010000228.1, on the reverse strand, counting down.
TTTTATTCTCCTTTCGTAAACGTGTCTTTTGTTGACAGTTCTACTACCGACACGTCCGCGCTACACGTTTCCGCCGCTAATGCTAACGCAACTAAATTAACATGATGATGATAAAAACACAATTTACACCGACACCGAGCGGAAGGTTATGACTCGTTCTAATGTCGCAGAGAGTCCATGCTGAGGGAGAAACGCGTCTGTGCAGGAGAACACCACGAGGAACGCCGCTACATGTTCGGAAGACATTTAGAGCGGACGGTGGGACCAGCCAGAGAACCGCTGGGGCACATGGGAGAAAAGCGCTGACGCGTCAGTTCTCCTCAAGGACAAGGTTAGGGCGCAATCTGAACACACACACGGGCACAGACTTACACACCGCGGCATATTTACTCAGGAGTGAATGCTTCACACACACACACACACACACGGGAACACCTCACGAGCATTCGCACTTTCGCATGTCAAAGCTCGACAGGACGCTTAAGCTCTTCACCGATGCTTTCACACGTGCCACGTATTGCTGCCGTGGATCCGTCAAAGTGTTTCCACACACTCCTCCTGGACGAGTACACACCAAACAACTGAACCAAAAAATAAATGATTAATAAAATTTTTTTTTAAATCTCAGTCGTCGTTACTAGCGTGAACACAGACTTAACGAAAATGGACCGGATTCCTGTTTTTTTTGGACGCTGGTTTGACGAACATGAGACGTGCGCAGATAAGGAGACCATTCTGAGATGCGCGCGCGCGTGTGTGTGTGTGTGTGTGTGTGTGTGTGTGTGTGGGTAATGAGGTCATAAGCTAACACGTTTAGCATACGTGGCTGACTTTACTCAAATACCCAACAGATGGTCACGAGCTCCGCCTCCTCGACACCTTACAAGAAGAAGCGTCTCGCAGTTGGAGCGGGAAGCAAAAACAACACACGTGCAAACGTGACGTTCGGCTAATTCCTTTACGACCCCCCAGAACGTGCTTAACAGATCCGAGAGACTAATCAGCGACGGAGTGTGAGCTTCGGCTCAGTGAACGAGCGAGGTCCGGGGCGTTTCGATTTTCTCGGAGAAATGAAAAACATTCACGTTTTCATCTGAGCGTCGAACAGGACAAATAATCGTGACGTTTACGTTACGTTAACGCGAGTATCGGATAAAATGATATTACTGACGCTTAAGCGTCATTGTGGATAACCACGGAATTCCCGCGATTTGACGGTAAGATTTTGTGCTTAAATGTTTAAAACGCATCACATCGCCAACCATTTTGGTTTCTCAGTTGAAGAAAAGGGAATGTTGTGATGAGATAAGATGTACCTGGGGCTGGGACGATATATCAATATCGTGATAAACAATTACGTGATACCGTTGGCACGGCGATGTATGCATTTCTTATGTTTTTAACCGTTACAAATTAAACGGTACTGAACGGATGCTTTTGATTTGCATTATTCCCCTCCCCCCGACACTTAATCTTCTTTGTCTTTGACTTCTTTGGTTTAACGTGGGTTTATTTGACTTCCATTTCCTCGCTAAATGATATATCGCGATACATGTCGCGTATCGTAGAAACGTCCTCGAGTATCACAATATGGTATTTTTGTCATATCGCCCAGCCCTAGATGGACTTTTATTGATCCCCTGGACGACGAGGACGAACCGTGTTTACCGCTAAGAAGCTGCACAAGACACGCCCCTAGGGGCGGGACATATACCTTCTTCAGGGCATTTAATTGGATGAAAACGAGACGAGTAATTCGGAACGAGTCATCAAAACAAAATTTAATTCCTGGAAGTGATTAGCTCGAAATCTAAAACGCGAACATTTCCCGGACTATTTATTTATTTATTTTTTAAAATCATGCTGATAAACCTGAGAGAGAAATCTCTGGAAATAAACGCAGCGTAGCAACGACGAGCCCAGAGTTCAGGAAGGACACGAGGACAGATGGACGTGCAGCTGGACGAATACGTGTTAAGTGTTTTATGAGAGTCACAAAGTCAGTGTGAAGTCCTGGATTTTCCCGCCTTTTATGGGAACCAGCCTCAAAAACGTAGTTTTTTTTTTTTTTTATAAAACGAGACAGGGTTTAAATCAGAAGACACGACTGATCTGGTATCTAAAAACAGCCTCGAGGACCAGGAAGCTGAAATTCAAGTCAAAAGGTTAAAGGTAAATAATAGAGTGAAAGTGAGGGGCGCACTCTGGAACAGGATCCACGAACGGGAACCCGTGCTGTGGTTCCTCCTGCTTTTTGGGTGCGTCTGCGATCACACTACATAGAGCAAACCTTCTAGAATCATCTTCCTGCTTCAGGACGTAAAGCTGGATGAATGCGAATCAGCACACACACACACACACACACACACACACACACTTTCAGTGAAAGGCCATGCCGTGACGTTCTCCACACAGCTAGAACAGAACCGGTGCTGTTTGACCTCGAGAGCGGCCTCGGGAATCGACCCAGCAGGAGCTCTCATACGGCTCACGTGTAACGGATCCGCCCCTCGGGAGTCCGAGACGAATCCGTGGGATTATCGCCAACAACAATAAAGAAAAACCATTTTAACAATGCAGTCTGAAAACCGAACCGCAAACTCCTGCCAACATGCAGACAATCGCCAACGAGACTTAATGACTATAATAAAGAGTTTTTCCACCGCGCATTCCGACACGGTTGCTGCCTCAAAACACAAACCAGAAGAATTTTCAGTTTCCGCCAAGGCTGGAGAGAGCACGGGGTAGGAGCGTGGTTATTACAGAGCGTGTTCGGGTCGGCCCTGAGGGACGGAAACGTTCGCGATTACAGCAAAGACGACGTGAGAAATAAAACACCGCCGGTCACGCCGGCATGAGTTTTGTTGCGGTCAAAAATGGCCGATTTCGCGACTTTCTTCGGGATTTGCGATGCGACTGGGAGTTTTTTCGCACAAAATAGTTCTGTACGGTCTTTCGCAGTGATGTTTGTTGGCAAATGAGACCTTTCGAAGAGGGCTTTGGCTGAACGTGCGTCGTGATGTCACACGATTTCTACGATGCCGAAATCCCCGACAGCACGGCGTTTTATTCCTCTTACACTACAGCATACGTGCCAACAATTACAAATAAAACTACGACGTGTCGCACTTCCTGTCTGTTACAGCAGCAAGAAACAACTCGTTCCTTCACCAACTCTCCTGTTCTGAAGTTAACAAGACATGGGACAAGGATGGGACATGGGATGGGACAAGCCGGGACATTCGACCTTGAACGACCTTGAACGGAGCAGGATTTACCTGAAAACAGCCTTTTACAAACAAAAAAAACCCCCCCGAACCTGATCAGGTGTCGGGTTAACGGAGACGGTGAACCGCAGCCAGAAGAGTGCGAAGCGGTGCGAAATGTTAAACGACTGTATTCCGCTCTGCTCCACTTACACGGGCGTGTAAACACGTCTGCTTCGTCACGTGTACGCTTTACCCGCTCGGTGAGAAGCGACGACGTTGCGGCGAAAATGAACGAGCGGGTGCCGATATTTAAAATGCGAACATCACTTTGTTCGGGATGAATTTTCTAGAACAGCAGCTCTGACAGCAGTGCAGCTGCAAATCACGGGTTTATATGAATTATTTATGGTTTCTCTAGCAACGGCTCGTTCACAGGGACTTCGTTAAATGATCGCTGATGTGGAGAAGTTTTTTTCTGTAAGGAGGTGTTTATTTATTTATTTATTTATTTATTTATTCCGGCGTCGGAGTCGAAGCCGTACGTTTTCCGACATCTTCAGGACGGAGGAGTTTACACGTTTTTGCGGTTTCCCTGGAACGCGACGAGCCGCGATTTTTTTTGACGCTCCCGCGTAAGCGCGAACAGGAACTAACGCCTTTCTCGGACGTTAAATGCAACTATAAACGGATAAAAAGTACGCGGTGTTTTAATCGTTGGTGGTATTGGAGAGGAATAAAACATTTCGGGACGCGCACACCCCAGTGTGTTTTATTCCTCTTACGGGACGAGAAAACGCCAATGCTAGGAAATGTGTGTTTATTAAAGAATAACACCTCAAACTTTTTATCCCTTTACAGTTACATGTAGCGTAAACGATCTGATGCTGCTATATGATCAGAATAAAGAGCAGTGTTAGAGTTATGAAGTGATTAACTCGATAGATTCTACACTGTATAAGCCGCAGTCTGAAGGTCTGATGGTCTGAAGGTCCGGACTCTAATCTCGGTTCATGGTTATTCTTGGTTTGTCATTGGAGAAGCTTTATGCTAATCCGACGCCGGTGTTAATGACGCGCCGGAGACAGCGAGGGACGTTCACGCTATTTCCAGCCGCGTCTTCGGCGAAATGTTTCCTCCGGGAGTTTGTCATGCGGTCTGGCCTCGAGCGTGCAGTCGCCGTTAAAGGGTTAGGGGTCAGGGGTCGGCGCTGTCCCATCATGCCTCACACACTACAGGCCTTTTGTTGGGTCGGCGCGATGAGGCGTTCACACGGGAGTGGAATGTTCCAGAGCGCATTGCTGGGAGAGTTTCACAAACAGCGCATTCAGTTTCATTATTTCAAATAATCACGTTCTTATATTATCCATGTCACCACGCAGTTCAGCTCTCCTCCAACAACACCACCACCACCGTGTCTGCGTGGTGTCATAAACGCCTCTAGGTTCATCGAACGGCATTTATTCTGCGTCTCTTTACATGAAGAACATTTCTGTAGGAAATAACGACAATAAAACCTGCGTTTACGTTTGCTTTGGTTCATTCAACACTGACACTCTACTACTGATAAAAGAAAGAAAGAAAGAAAGAAAGAAAGAAAGAACAGGCAGAGCAAAAGAAAAATAAACAAATAAAGAAAAAGGAAAGGCAGGACAAAAGAAAAAGAAAAAGAATTAAGGGGCAGAGCAAAAGAAAGAAAGAAAGAAAAGGCAGAGCAAAAGAAAGGAAGAAAGAAAAAGAAAAGTCAGAGCAAAAGATAAAGGAAGAAAGAAGAAAATAAAGAAAGAAAAAGGAAAGGCAGGACAAAAGATAAAGAAAGAAAGAAAAAAGAAAAAGAAAAAGGAAAGGCAGAGCAAAAGAAAGGAAGAAAAAGTCAGAGCAAAAGATAAAGAAAGAAAGAAAAAAAGAAAAAGAAAGTCAGAGCACAAGATAAAGAAAGAAAGAAAGAAAGAAAGAAAGAAAAAGAAAGAAAAAGGAAAGGCAGAACAAAAGATAAAGAAAGAAAGAAAGAAAGAAAAGGCAGAGCAAAAGAAAGAAAGAAAAAAGGCAGAGCAAGCAAAGGAAAAAGAAAGAATGGGCAGAGCAAAAAGAAAAAGAAAGAAAGAAAGAAAAAGGAAAGGCAGAACAAAAGATAAAGAAAGAAAGAAAGAAAGAAAGAAAAGGCAGAGCAAAAGAAAGAAAAAGAAAAAAGGCAGAGTGAGCAAAAGAAAAAGAAAGAAAGAAAAAGTAAGGGCAGAGCAAAAAGAAAGAAAGAAAGAGAAAGTGTTCACGTGAGTCGACTCTCACATAAGGAGTCGGTTTAAGGAATCGGCACTATTTTCTGACTCGTCAGGAAGCAGCGGTTAAAAACAAGCATTTCCCAGCTCAGGAAATCTCTCCAGCGCGCGTCCTCCCAGTTTACGCCTTTATCTCGGGGGTCGAAGCGTCTAACGATCAGGGTGGAGTTATTTTAGCGTGTTGTCTGAGACGCTGTTTCTGATGCGTGATGGAGAGTCGGGAGATTTCTGCCGAGGATCCCCTCCGTCACTGAGAAACGGACGAGAGCTTCCTCAACGAGTCACCAGAGTGGACCGGGACCTCAGTCCCAGCTGTGTGTGCACTTCTGATTAAAGTGTGTGTGTGTGTGTGTGTGTGTGTGTGTGTGTGTGTGTGTGAGAGAGACATAGCTGAACCCCATCAATCACAGCTTCGACTAGTGATCAGTTTGGGCGATCGACCGTCCCGAGCTTTCTTTTTCTACACAGATCAAACCTGCGTATTCTTCTTCTTCTTCTTCATTTACACGTGCGATCGTTTGCGAAACATCTCACAGCCTCCGTGTTCCAACCTCCAAACACCAATCAACAAGCAGCATTCATAAACGACCCTGCCTTCACTTCACACCTTCACACGCAGATTTACAGGAAGCTTCCCCCCCACCATCAAAGCAAACTCCCAAAAAGTGAAAATTCAGAGAAATGAAAGAAGAGAAAGTCGAGCGATGAAAACAAACAAACATGGAGGACAAAGCGTGTATATTCGGGACGAGCCACTTTAACCGTCACAGAAGCAAAGCTGCAGCGAAGACGAACGCCTTCCTCATCACCAGCCCGCCATTAATCTTCATTTCATCTGTATTACTGAGAGTAATAAATCTAATCTACCCATCTAATCTAATCTAGTTGTTACGGTTACAGTGTGCGCCTCATGCGAGACATGATTTGCTCACGTCGGCACAAAATGCTTTGAATGGACAGAGCGAGAGCGGAGTTTACACGTGAGCCGTGTGGTTGAGGCGTTACGTTCAGACATGTTCGGACTACCGCGGTATAAAAGATGAATAACAGACACGAGGTCTTGAACACACTTGTACAAATAAAACACGACTCTGTATGACGCGCGCGCCACGACCTGAATAAACCACGATGATGATGATGATGAACAAAAGCTGAAAAAAACAACAACAAACAAACAAACAAACAAAAAAACCCAGTAAAGCGGTAAAGCGTAGCACGTCTCTTCATCTCCCGCTGCTGTTTAATCTTCATTTTCTTTACAGGTCACGTGAGCCGAGGCGGAGATGTCACGTGAAAGGACGCGATTAGATTCGAATCTCGGCGTTAATCTTATCGAGGCTTTCAATTTGTCGCCGTTTCAGGGGTGACGACCCGAACATGGACAAACCACACGCTTCCATCTGCTCGCTTTGCCCCT
>JANDJT010000228.1:3457414-3469006 GCA_024331685.1 Stegophilus panzeri | reverse complement strand
GGGGTGTTTATAATACATTTTTTTCTTTTTTTTGGGAGCAGGAATATTTATAAATTGTCACAAAATTCTGACTTGGTTTCTCAGAATTCTCAAAAGAGAAGTCAGGACTGTTAGATGAGTCAGAATTAGGAGATAGTAAGCCTTACTTCGGAGAAAAGTCAGAATATTTTAAATGCCAAAATTAGATAAGTCACATTTGAGAGAGGTCAGAAAAGGACCTTTGGGGATTAGCCAAATAAAATAATAAATAAATAAATAAATAAATAATGTCAAAATTGTGAGATAATAAATGAACATTTCTGATATAACACTTGAGATACATCAGAAAAATCATTTTTGAGATAATAAATCAGGATTACGAAAATAAGTCAAATTCTAGATAGAAAAATCAGGATTCTGATCTAAAATATAGTCAGATTTTCGTGAGAAGTCAAAATTGTGAGATAAATAATCCTAAAATTTGGACATACTGCTACTGACAAAAAAAAAAAAAAGGGGGTCCAATTTTTCACTTTTCTATCTGACAGAAATGCTATTTTATCTGAAGCCACAAACAAACACTTTAAACCTAAATATCAAAAATAATAGTTTAATGACAAATAATGTTAGTCATTAAACTAGCGGGTAATAAAAATGTAAAAATAAATAAACAAACAAACAAACAAACAAACAAACAAATAAATAAATAAATAGGGAATATTTATTTGCTCGCAGAAACAGACAGGAAAGTGTAAAAACCTCATCACAACAAAACATTCATTTCACAGACTATTTATTTTTATAAGAACTCAAACCAACCTGAACGAATCGGAGAGTTAAAGAGTCGAATCAATCATTTGCTGTACCGAACTAATGAATCGGATCAGTACAACAGAGCTGGGTTTTGAACTGGCGGGGGGGGGGGGGGGTTAGAAGAGGGTTTTAATAATAGGGTTTATGGGGACGCGCGCACACACACGCACGCGCATCCATACACAGACACGCGCACGCAAAGGTAACAAAGCACTGCACGCACCAAAATAGTCTTTTTTTTTAATTAGTCAATTTAATACCAATTAATTCCGTTAATTCTGTTAAAGCACTGAAGCATAAAATAAAACAAAATAAAATAATAACAACTTACAAAGTCTAATCGCGCGCATGTTGTTTTTGTTTTTAGAAATTGTAACACTAACACACACACACACACACACACACACACACACAGACTGGATAGACTTCAGCACGTGTCTGAAACGCTTGAATTTCAGCTCGGTTTTAATCCCAACAGCTTGATTTGGAGAAATAACTTTACTCACCGAAACCTAACACAGCTCCGGTGTGAGTTTAATCTCATAAATCTCGTGTTTATTCTCCTGAGAACATCATCTCCACCTCAGAACATCTCTCCAGAGTTCAGCAATATCTCCTCAATGCGTGTGAACTTTCTCTCATTTCTCTTAGCAGGATTAAACACAGAGCATGAGCCCGAACACACACACACAACCACGCACTGGATAGCCCTGACTCCGCCCACAAATGATGGATAGCTCCATCAGCCAATCAGAATGAAGCAGCCTCAGCGCTTATTACCATATGAGTAAAGAAAAGCCAAGTAAGGACAAGACGCTAGTCAAAGTCTGTGGGTGTGTGTGTATGTGTGTGTGTGTGTGTGTGTGTGTGTGTGTGTGAGAGATTTATATATATATTTATTGGATCTGATATTTTTAGAAATATGTAAATACCCCTGAACTCAAAAGTGTGACATTTAATCCAATTAAATCCGAGTCTGATTACGCAGGTCGGTTATTTTGGGATCAGATTTACACATCAGCAGCAAAGGGTCATATATATATATTTTTTTTTTCTCAAATCTGACATGCATACGAGTTGTTGATGATGATGATGATGATGATGAGGTACAAAGAAGAAATTTAGGCACAGAGTATGCTAAGCAGAGCTAAAATTAAGCTGGATTTATGGAATGAGATGTCGTACAGCGCTCAGATAACAAAAAAAAAAAAAAAAAACATAAGTCCTGAACAAAATAGATGTGATTATTATGGCATGTCTTGGCTACTGTTAAGCTACTGAACAATAATTTGCGTATTCATACTCATGGTATTTTAATGAGTATAAAGGTGTAGAGCTATTCCTAATCTATTTTATTATTAACTATGCAGTCCATACAGGATTTTTTTCTGATTGTTGCGGCCAAAAATGCTTGATTTTTTTTGTGCTTTCTTTTATTTTTGCGGAAAACTTCTCGAATTGGCGAAATCGCAATAGCACAAAATTACGTTGCGCGCTTTTTCGCAGTGATGTTTGTCTGTAAACGAGACCTGTTAGCTGTACGCATGTCCGACGCTCATGAATCGAAGACGGCTTCGGCTGGACACGCGTCGTGACGATGGCACGTGACGCGTCTCGGCCAAAATCTGCGGAAAACCTGCGGTAATTTTGCAAAATCGCACGCTCCTCCGAATATTGCAAAGATTTTGCGAAATCGCTAAATCCTGGAGATTCATTTAAGCGTTATAAAATGACAACATGCACCTTACTCGCTACATAGTGCACTATTTTGGTAGTTTTATTTACATACTTCCACATGAAGTAACCATTTTAGAAAACATCGCCTACAATAACTAACGATCTTTTGTACTGTAGAAAGCACCGAATTCCCATAATGCATTTTTGCTATTGCTTAAATCTGTGGATTTTTTTTTCCTTGGGTAAGTGTGCACAGCTTGTTAGTGACCACAAGAAAAAAAAATGCTAGGAGAAGACAGCTAGCGTTGCTGAGTATAGGAACAATCCTTACACTTGGTGTGTGTGTGTGTGTGTGTGTGTGTTGGAGTGTGACATTCACCCTGAAGGGCCTTTGGTCTATTGTAAAGCCCTGTCCTGTCTGGCAGCTCCGGGGGCGGCCGCTGGGCCGGTATCCAATTATGTGCAATCGACTTTGAATGACATCCTGCCCACTCTGATATCAATCTTGAGACGACGCAGCCGTGACGAGAAGACAAGCAGGACGTGTTCGGGACACGTGTCGCTTCACTTATCACACGACTACGGTACGTGTTCACTCACTGATTAACAATCGTAAAAAAATATATATATATAAAGTCCTGCTCACTGTGTGTGGCATGTGCTACTGACATTTAATATGCTCTAATAGGCATGAAAATTGGGTCGTCATAGCAATTGTGTCACGTGACAGGTGGATGGAGGATGTGATTGTTATGCACCGTGGCTTTCTTTTTTAACCACATAATCCAACCTTCACCTCCACAACACAATGCTTTCTCAACTCCTGTAATTGGCATGCTAATTTACTGTGATGAAATACAAATGGCTTGGAAGCAGTGTGTGTGTGTGTGTGTGTGTGTGTGTGTGTGTGTATATAATGTGAAATAAAAGCTTCCTAATTTCACACTTATGTGAAGTTCTTCTGTTTCTCCACACCTACACCGTGCCTCTACAGTGATGGCTGGTAATGAACATGAACAGAGGTAAATTATTTCTAATGAACATGTCTCCTTAGGTGTTTTCGGCACGAAAGGAAACACGTCTTCAAGAAAAGCAGAACGTTCTGCACGATGTTAACGAAAATTCAATGGCGGTAACGGTAGAAGGAAGAAAAGAAGAATCCCTCCTGCTATAGGAGGGTCACCCGAGGTCAGGATGGAACCATGAACCCTGGAGCTGCTTTTCTCTACATGTTCTTTAAAGAATTGAAACACCTTTCAACTGTAGTTTCAGACTAAATGTCTGTCAAGATCCATAAACCGAAAGATGTCAACAAAAATCCAGAGAAGGCATATATTAAAAAAAAAAAAAAAAAAAAAAATTATTCCACACTGAGGAACAAAGCATCTCAGTCCCATGATCATATTCCTCATGTGGGCTTCAGAGAGGCGCAACAGAAGAGCATTCGCTCCATCATGAAGTTCAAATCCTCCCACCCACGATCTGGGAGGGAGGGGCATGCTCTCTCTCCCCTGTCAATCACAGAGACACGAGGGAAACCATAAGCGTCTCGGAGCTCGTGTATGCGGAAGAGGGCGGCTAGCGCTTTCCTCCGAGTGTGCTACTCGGGCATGAGGAGAAGCGACATAAAAGATGTGAACAAGTTATACTGTACAACTCAGGATGTTGTAAAGATAAGAGTCACTGCTCAGAATGCTGGTGAGATTTTTTTTAGGAACCGGCCCACGTTTCGACCGGGTTATGACTTAAACCGTAAACAGATGAGGACGTTTTCCAGCACATAGCATAAAGAAATAAAGATTGTCCAGGGCGTAGCCTTCTGGCTTCGACACCATGTTTTATTATCCGAAGTCGAATCCTTCAGCGTCTATAAACAATTATGATTTTATGGCTTTTTTTTTTTTACATATTTATTTATATATTTAGATATAAATGTTTTGCTAGCATCATGATAGTATTATCATCATGTACGTAGCTTCCGTAAAGTGTCGCAATTCCCTATAATTCTTTTTTTGTAATCAGACAATTGATTTACTGCTAAGAAATATTTATTTAGTTTATACTGTTCATGTCTTTTTATTGCCACGCCCTGTAAATAAGTCCTGTTTCAGAAGAAAGCATGATAACCAGCAGCTTTTTAGTGAGAAAGAGAAATGTAAAACACGCTACAGTAGCTCTGAACATCAGACAAATGTTTTAGACTGTTAGTTAAAAAAAAAAAAAGGGGGGGGGGGACAAACTTTTGCACTCAAACCTAGCCATGCATGATTCAGCTTCTTTTTATTAAAGATGTTGAAAATGGCACACAGGTATTTAAAAATAAAGAAAGTAAAAAAGCTGAACAATATATACAATAAAGCTGAACAATGTATACCTACGGTTGAGTGCAAAAGTTTGCACACCCCATGGTTTCTGAATGAAGGAAAACAGGAACGTGTGTATCGATTTGTTTACACAAATTTACACAAAATAGAACTCGAAGAGGTCGGAAAGGAGAGGGGAAAAAAACAACTGAAAACTATTTGGGAAAGAGGTGTCGTCATGCATGACGCTTTCGGTCTTCAGGCCTGAGCTGAATAAGGTCGAGTTTGACCGTGATCTAATGGTGTTAGAAAAAAGATGTATAGAAGAACTATGAAGATGGAGGATATATAAAAGACTAGATAAAGTTACAAAGGCTACATTTAGGTGAATATTTACGGTATATCACTATCAGGTAGGGCAAATGAAGTAGGGTAGATCAGGTAAGGCAGATGAGGTAGGGCAGATGAGGTAGGGCAGAAGAGGTAGGGCAGAAGAGGTAGGGTAGAGCAGGTAGGGTAGAGCAGGTAGGGTAGTGGAGGTAGGGCAGTGCAGGTAGGGCAGATGAGGTAGGGTAGAGCAGGTAGGGCAGATGAAGCAGGGAAGATCAGGTAGGGCAGATGAAGCAGGGTAGATCAGGTAGGGCAGATGAGGTAGGGTAGTGGAGGTAGGGCAGAGCAGGTAGGGCAGATGAGGTAGGGTAGAGCAGGTAGGGCAGATGAAGTAGGGAAGATCAGGTAGGGCAGATGAAGCAGGGAAGATCAGGTAGGGCAGATGAAGCAGGGTAGATCAGGTAGGGCAGATGAAGCAGGGAAGATCAGGTAGGGCAGATGAAGCAGGGAAGATCAGGTAGGGCAGATGAAGCAGGGTAGATCAGGTAGGGTAGATCAGGTAGGGAAGATGAGGTAGGGTAGTGGAGGTAGGGCAGAGCAGGTAGGGCAGATGGTATTACTGATGATGATGATGATGATAAAAGCACATCTGTGAAACAACACAATACACAATGCTATAAACTGTGTTTCTTTGTTGTCTTCGTTTTGCCCTGAGGGTGTGTAAACCTTTGGACTGCACTGCACGGTGTGTTTTCTGGTTTGTATTTGTGTTGTATGATGGTCTCAGATTTCATGAGATTCGCCTCATCACCGTGCGAGTCTCTTTGTGTTCCTTCATGAATGAACAATAGCATTTTCTCACGTTGGAAGCCGGCATGCTTTTGAGCCGTTTAGCCGTTGCTGTGTCAACACCGATATTTGTTTGAGGTCAGAATGATTAAAGTAACGCCCGAGTAGCACCTGCTGCAACCTGATCCTGCGCCGCATTCACTCGCAATCCACAAAAACGAACAATTCAGGGTCTAAGACCTGCTACGACTGTGTTTAACAGCACAGAGAGAGGTAGTTACTGCTCTGTTCATATACGCGTCAGTTTTAGGTCTTTAAAGCCAAACAATTTTAAAGACTTAAAAAAAACAAAAATCGTTAACATAAACATTATTAATACGATAATACATCAATAAGCACGCACCAGCGCTAGAAGTATATACGCCCAAGTACAATTTAATTCTAACTAAAAGCCACAAAAAGAACTACAGTGGGCGTGTCATAGCTCACAATGACACAAAGAGCAGCGTCTCCACGGCAACGCAAAGTTTTGTGCAGATTTCCGAGAAACTCCTCTGTCCTGAAGAGGTCGGAAAACTTCACCTCTGACCGTCACGCTCCACGCACCGACCACCGTGAATCAGCCGTTACCGTGGAAACTATAACGTACGACGACGAGTGTATTAATATAAACCTGTGATTTACAAGGAATTAATCAAAAAATAAAAACACTTTCTGACCAATCAGATTGAAGAATTCGACCAGGCTGTGAACAAACGGTGATATTTTCAGTATTTTTACAGAAGAGCCACGAGAAAGACAGCACTATTCGCTCGCTGCGATAAGAAACGAAAAGAAAAAAACGACGGTTAAATTATTCACTGTGGAATTTCACAAAATGGCGTCATTAGTGCTAGTAAATCCGCAGTTACTGAACGTGCAAACGTATAAGACGTGTACAGCGGCCATGTTCTTTAAATATATCCCTAAAAGTAGTGTAATAGGCCTTCTCATACCATCTCCAGGTAGTTTTAACACTACGGAAAAGCTGTTAAATATCCAGGACAGCTTCACATACGGATATCGCAAACGTTATCCAGCGACGCTCCTGGGACTCTTCACACGCCGGCTAATATAAATTCCAGTTGGAGTGATGTAATTAAAGTAATATAACACACCGAGGTTTATTTCCTAAATTAATACCAGGTGCAACGTGGGGATTAAAACTGGATTATGAAATTGCATTTCGGGTTTTTGTAGCACGACGTATCAAATACAGCCGGCTTTGTTCCACGTCTCACACCTACACCGTCTCAGGGTGAAACTGGATCTAGCAGAATCGGGAACTCGTGTTGTTTACGTCTACAAACGCCTCTGACTCAAGAATTTGTGAAAATGTTTAGACGTTCGTTATAAGGAAACTGATTTTCTCCCATATTAATCTCACACACGCTACAGATTCAGCAGACAGAAACTATACCTTTATTGTGTGTGTATATAAATATATAACACTCGAGTATACCTTTAATGTGTGTATATTATATATACACACACACACACCCACCCACACTGCACATATTCCTCACTCCTGTGTGTGTTTGTGAGTGAGAGTGAAAGATGGGCATTTTTCAGAGATGAGGCAAAGCCTTAAAATGTAAACAGTGCATGGAGATAGTGTCACTGAGACTCCGGTCGAGACGTAGACCACCCTCGCACCTCACACACACAGCCGGGTGGTCCGGCGTCACGATCTCACACGGATCTGTCATGCTTAGCGCAGCTCTGTGACTTGCTCGTGTGCTGCTTTCCATCACTACCACACACAGCATTCCCAATCGTCTCAAACGAAGCTCGCTCAGACGCAGCGGACAAAGCTCGCAGATTCTCAGCAGGACTGTGCGTTTGGGACGAAGCCCTCGTGGCTGTGTGCCAGGTTATGTTTCTCATTTTCACCACTGCTGTCCAGGGATGGCTCCCTGCCTGTGTGTGTAAATGTGTGAAATGAAGTGGGGGAAGGCTGGAGAAACACCACTCGTGTCCATCATGCATGAGCTGCTCCTGATCGATAAGACGAGCCGAGGAAAAGGAGTGGAGAGGAATAACCAGAGGGGCCATACTGACTCATAAATCCCCAATGCAGAGGGAATGAGGAGAGAGGTAGGGAGGGAGAGAGAGAGAGAGAGAAATGAGAGCGCATCATGCTGCCTCAGCACTCCCCTCATACACTCCCTTTCGCTTTTTTTTCCCTCTACTAGGAAACAAAGGGAAGGTACTGAATAATGGCACATACCTTAAATGAATCACAAGTCACTGATTCACTGACTCAAATGAATCAGGAAAGGTGTTTTTTTCATTTCTCACAATATTAACTATATAAATGATGGTGTGCCCTATAGGCTTCCCTACATACAAGAAAATGAGATGTACTGCCATATAGGCTTCCCTACAACTGAAAGAATGAGACATAGTGCCCTATAGGCTTCCCTACAACCGAGAAAATGAGATGTACTGCCCTATAGGCTTCCCTACAACTGAAAAATGAGATGAGGTGCTCTATAGGCTTCCCTACATCTGTAAAAATGGGATGTAGTGCACTATAGGCTTCCATACACGCAAGAAAATGAGATGCAGTGCCATATAGGCTTCCCTACAACTAGGAAAACAAGATGTAGTGCCCTATAGTCTTCCTTACATGCAGGAAAATGACATGCAGTGCCCTAAAGGTTTCCCTACATCCAATAAAATTAGATGAAGTGCCCTATAGGTTTCCCTACATGTTGGGGGGGGATTAGATGTAGTGCCCTATAGGTGCTCCTGTGTTAATACCCTTCAGGCGGCCTTTTTATTTTTCAGCCCATGTCCGCCCCGATAGGCACGACTAGCAAAATATTACCTCAAAATGTAAACTACAGGGAGCAAACACAGTAAGCAGTTAGCCATTCGGGATTTGTGCTTCACCCAGAAGACGACTTTGGTCACGATGAAGAAATGTAGGATCACGCTAAACAGCGATAAGGAAACATTACTGAGGGTAAACAAATAATAAATAAATAACTGCAAGATCGAATGTATGTCAGCATCATCCAGCGTATAAAGACCCGAGAGCGTAGCCCGGAGGTCAGAGGTCACTTCCTGTCTCAGCTCTCGGACAGGACCTGAGGCTCAGCGAGCGAATCGAGAACCTCAACGGAGAGCCTCGTCAGATTTTCATACTTCAGTCTTTAATCTCGGGCTCGTCTGCTCAGGGTGGAGGGGTCGGAGGAGGCGAGGGACTACAGATGTCCGCCGTCATGAATAAACATGATGTTGAATAATTAAATTCGGTAAGTGGGGGAATATTGATGCAGCAAACTGGCTGAGCAGATTGGAGCAGCCACAGGGGAGGAGAGGACTGAAAGGCCGCTAAATGTCACGGCTAACGTGTCAGATCTCGGTCCGAGCTCCTAAACCTGGAGCAAACCTTCAAAACGGATTTGATTAAAAACCATGTAGCTGTTGATACGGACGTGTTTATTTAACATTTATGGAAGGAGTCTCCAGTGTCAGTGCTCTGTAATAGTCAGAGGTAAAGCTGTGTTCTTTGACATCTTTAGGGAACAGTAACTCCCTCGTTATTTTACTACAAGAGCAAAACATGGAAAACTTCAGAGGAACAAAAATGTCTTTCATGAATGCTGAACTTCCTTTTAAAAAAAAAAAAAAAAAAAAAGGATATTAACAATCAATACAGTGTCCAAGTGAACACATTTCTCAGTGTCACACAGCAACAAACATCTCTTTGTGGCTCTCTTTCACACTCGTGTGTGTCCCCAGCATGTTCGAGGCATGTTAAATACCAAACGCAGGAATTTCAGTGTCTGAAAACAAACAGGAAATGATGTCGAGCCTCAGGGCAGAGGTGGTGTACATGTGTTTCAGCGGTGTGAGAGCGACGGTGGTGAGTCACGCTGTAGAACCAGGTGTAAAGACCAGACGGAGGAGTGTGAAGAGCTCTAAACAGACAGCTAAAGGAAAACCTTCCTCGCAAGCTCATGTACTGCGGAACACAACACAAGCGTGGACGAGCGACGTGTCGTTTGGGAACGAGTCGACTCTTTGAACCAGCTCTTTTAGACAAACATAAATAGGAGAAGGCAATTAAGACTTCCCAATGATCAGTATAAATAGAAATAAATATATATATTTTTTTTAAACGGAGCCGGGATGCTTAGTGTTTTTCCTAACGCACCTTCCTAACTTATGTATGATTTCAGCCACAGCCAGACAAAGAACAACGTAGTAGAAGAAGGAACGTATTGGAAATCTCGTAAACTCGATACAGAGTCATTTAGGAGTCAAAAGATTTCGACGCTCATTGATGAGGAGAGTCGAATAATCTGTTCGAATTACAAGATGGCGGAACCTACTGCGAGGCCGTTTTTCTAATCATCGAACCAAACAAAAACGGCAAACAAACAAATAATAAAATAAATAAATAAATAAATAGCGGATCAGAGATTCTGCGTTCGTTCCATTTGATCGCTTTTGCGTTACGTTATGGATGCGAAACGCGTTGTGGCTTAAACATCAATGAAAAGTCTCAGAGTAGAGAGAAAGAACGAGATGAAACGGCTCATACAAGTCGGACATTTATCCCTTTGATGCCTGTAAGGCATTTTTCTTCCAAGCTTTTCCTATCCATCAAGATTTGTATATCGGGCTTTGTCCCTTTTTCTTCCATCTGTGACCGCTAGAAAACATTCTGGGGTTGTATTTTAGTTTGTTTTTTCTTTATTTAGACCTGCATGCCTGCTGTGAATGTGCCTGAGCTCTTTGTGAAATGCAGACTGCTTGTTAAAGCTGCTCCGGTGTCATACTGAAGCCCGTGTCCAGCTGACCCCTGACCCCCCACAGAGCAGCTTCCTGCCCTCAATCACCCCGCCCTGGAGCACATCAAACAAAGAGACGGATGAGTAAAAGCTGCGGCACTCGAATCAAACAGGAACGAATGAACGTCCGACATCAGCAGCAGGTCAAGGAGACCGGACTGCACCATCGTGAGCGACAGATTGAACAATTAATCGGATTTAAATCAATTAAACCCTTTGTTAATGTTTTGCCGAGTTAATGTTTGATCATTCAGGATGTGATTATGGAATATATGTAGGGTTATAACACAGTATATGTGGTACAGTAGCCATGAGATTTGATATATATATATATAATAAAATAAAAAGGTCCAGTGCTACAGCGCGTAGCTTAAAAGAAAAGTTTCCTCGCTAATCTTCTCGCTTCTCTCTTGCCCAAGACCGGTTTTATTCCTGCCTCTGCACAACTCAAGAACAGAAAGCATGTAATTTTATTTCCCTTTGATGGAGAAATGTTGGGTGTGAACACGCCAAAGCCAAAAGGAGGCAATAAAACACTTGATCACACGGTCGGTCGACGTCTTAAACGGGAGCTATATTTAACATGCTAAAGCCACGACAGGAAAGATCCTGGGAGAATCAAAGGCAGTTGAAGACAGGAGTGAGGTCTAGGTTGAGCACGTTCATATAGTTGCCTTTATGCAGGTTTAATATGTATAAAATATTAAATCCACCCCTGCAGTGTGTGTATACATTTTTTTTTTTTGTGCAGGAAGTGCAGGAAGTGTTTAAAAACCCCGGCAAGACCTGCAGCATGTCCGAGCCAAGAACGGACCCCCACCGAAATATCTGCTTAGTAGTGGTTCTGTGGTGGT
>JANDJT010000228.1:3440475-3457398 GCA_024331685.1 Stegophilus panzeri | reverse complement strand
GGGGCACTTTATGCAGAACAACAGATAGGCAACGGATAGTCAGTAACCCCTTAAACCTGTCCATATTTTGTCGTGTTACGATCTGTAACTGAAGTGGACTTAATTGGATTTTATTTTTGTCATGAATATACACAAAATCTGTCATGTAGATAATAATCCCACAATGAAGCACGGTGGTGGTAGCATCGTGTTAAACATCACATTTATGATTTATCTAATCTAATCCGCATTTTATTCGGGCACTGAATTTTGTTGGACAAGCTCCTCTAGGTGCCATACTCTTTCCCTTCCACTCCTCCCTAATGGATTTCAAGGGATGCTCAAAGATTTCCATTTCTAGAACTTTGTCCCGGACTTGTTTCGCTCCTTGACTGTCATGACCAATCTATTTATTCTTCCAGGAACAGGTGTTTTTATATTAAGATCATCCGACACTCAATACAGGTAATTATGCAGTTCTGGTGCCATCAGAAGTCAATACAGGGGTTTCATAGCAACGTTTAATAAATTCGCAAACTATATTGACCCCCCCCCAAAACCTCCCCTCCCCAACCACCACCACCTCACTTCAATATTATTAACTATCGCGTTTAAAATCCCGATCAGGTCCGTTTCAGTACCAGGATGTAAAACTACACACTGTGGATATATATTCGGGGGGGGTAAATAGTTATGCAAAGCACTGTTTCCTAGATAACATCTACTATAATAGACAGAGAGGTAGAACAACAGTGCGGTATCCGCATGGCGGACACCAAGAAGAGAGGTGCGTGTGAAGCCGTGACAAGAGTGTGTGTGACCTCTAGTGGACAAAGTCGGCACGTCAACTCAGAAGGTCATCAGAGCCTGAAGAACTTGAATAGTAATCTTTATAATCTAATACCGAGAAGTTTAAACTCCGTTCATCGACACGTCGCCGATAGCAGTGCAGTCGGGTTTAGCCCTCGCTTCGTCTTTATTCTAAAAAAGAGAGAGAGCGACGCTGCGGCGCTTTAGCCTTTTAAGGCTGTCCAGCTCTCTCAGAGCTCCTCATCGGCAGACTCGGCGTCCAAATCTTGAACTTTCATGCTAATAACAATCAACACCACCGCCAACACGTCATCTCGTAGACTGCTAACTAGCTCAGCAGAGTCTCAACTCGACTTACATCACCGTTCTTTGCTCTATCTGTAAAATCTGAAGAAATTTAAAAAAAATAAAATAATAATAAAAAAAAAAAGCTCTAAGTCTTGTCGTTTTGTTGTCTGATGATTCAGGAAGACAAAGACGATTGCCAGAAAGAATCATGAAGCAGGCGGAGTACGTAAACGGTGGTTGTCCTGTGTAAATGATTACCACCGGAACATCTCACGCAGGCTTTTAACAGCTCACTCTGTAAGAGTTTTATTACCTCCCAAGTCAACTCTCAACCCGTCTAACGAGCTACAAGGGGGCGTTTTCATTCGGTACGTGTGGGGTCTCGAGAACAGCTTCGAGCAGGTTCCTGCTGAGAGCTGCGTATATAGAACAGACCAGAACTTCTCACCATCGCATTCCTCTTTTCTTACTGAGAAGAAGCTGAAAGTCCCTCACAAAGGGGGGAAAAAAACAAAAAACGACAGCAGATGAGTGACAGCAGCACATATCCTCGCAGATACGGCATTGCGTTTTGTGCCAGCTCTCCAGATTGTGTTGTGGTCCAACTCACGACAGCTCATGAGACAGGAAGTGTGTAAATGCAACGGTTAGCTGGTCTACACGGATCGGTGCAGTGCCGTCAAGCTAGCCGGCAAACGAGGGACGTATAAATCCAGAGCTTTTAGACCTGCAACCGACGAAGAGACACAAATCTCTCTCTAATTTGGTCTTGGCTGATCCTCCACCCACCGACCAGTTCTCCGTCCATCATACGACATCATGCGACCCAACCGGGAAGGAGGATCGAGGCTAAAACACACGACGTGAGCCAATCACATCTTTTCAAACTGCTCAGGCGTGTAAACACATTCGGAAGAAAAGCGCTATCCGCCCGCTTCCACATACATGAGCTCACAAGACGCTAACGATTGATTGACAGCAGAGAGAACACGCCCCTTTCACCTGCTCTCTTGGGCGGTGACCATGATTTCATTTAGTATATCGGTTCTCAATCTTGCCGTTGTTTCTACTCAGCGATGTTATAGTCGCTTTTCTGGAAATTTCTAAGCGAAGGAGTTTTGCGCGAGTAAAATGGGTGAATCGGGAGAACCTTTGAGAAGCTCGAGGTGTTTTTAAACTGCTTTAACACCAAGGGCTAAATTTGGGTCATGTGCAATACACACCTCAGTCTGAAATTCCTAATCGAGTTCAATCTGTTCACGTCTCATGACGTGTCTGGCGTCCGTCCGTGCGTGCGTGCGAGTACAGCGTCCACACTGTATACGCGACGTGGACGAAAAAAGATCAAAGAAACGGATTTAAATTTCTGCATCGAGTGATGAGAGCCGGCCTAGATTCGAAGGGACGAGTGCGGGTGCGAAGCATTTCTATTTCATCATGTCTCACTTCAGCAGAATGCAAATTCTATTAGAGAGAGAAAAATAATGAGGATCTTTATATTTAAACAAAAAATCATTAAAAAAAAAAAAAAAAAAAATTATTCAAAAGGACTTCTTCAAGCATGAGGCACTGGACACCATGTTTTCCTCTGATATACTCTTACATCACACGCCGTGTTTGTAGGTTCTGGCTTGATGTCCGTTAGATGAAGTCCGTTTCAGGAATAGCTTTCGAAATAGAAACGTCAATAGAAACCGAAAGATCGACAGAATTTAAACTGGAAGATCTATTACGCCAAAAGCTTTTTCCCTTGGAATTCCTGGTCCATTTTTCCTGTGTGTAAATGTCTGTGTGTGTGGGGGGAGGGGGGGAGAAAAGTCACCTGAAGAGAGATTAACAGTTTAAAAGGCTGAAGCTTGTTAGTTGCAGATGTGATATGAGTCTAGAATGATGCATAGCTCAATGGATGGTGTGTGCGTGTGCGCGCGCGTGTGTGTGCGTGCGCGCTACCCCAGACAGCTTTGTGGTTTATGACGGTCTCTGTAGATTATTAACTGAAGCCTCCATAAAGTCAAAACAATAGAGCTACAGTGGTGAGTAGATTATGTTTGGGGAGGCTTTTGGGAACATGTGTGTGTGTGTGTGTGTGTGTGTGTGTGTGTGTGTGCAGTAGCTATCAGCTAGTAGCCTCAAGACACTTATTAAGACATAACGTCATCAGATGGGCGTAACACAACAGAGAGGAGAAAAAGAAAAAAAAAAAAAAAAAGAAAAAAAATAAAGAAGAAAAGAAAAGAAAAAAAAAAAAAAAAAAAAGTCATATTTAGGCCACTACCTGCCCGTATTCAGCTCGTGGTCGATTCATCGTGTTCGCGTGGTTCGTTAATTCCTTCACAGAAAATACAAAGTCCTAAAGCATTTTTAACCAACAAAGCATGTTTATTTGAAACTAAACAGAGTGCTCTTAACATCCATTTGCCTTCCGTGACCTTTTCTGGCTGAGCCGATGTATTCGCTGCAGTGTGATGAAGAAAAATCAGACATTTAAGATGGGGAGAGTACATCATATCATATTTTTAATCTTTTTTGTATTCTTTTCAAAAGCAACTAAAAACTGCATTACTGTTCTCACTGTATTGGCTGTACGTATAATTTTGCTTAAAAGACAACAAGCATTAAGGACACCACAAAGGCATTCAATTCATTTCATTTTAAAACTCTGCAGCCGCTGGTTGGAAAACAAAACACAGAACAGGCCTGGACTGCTTTTTTTTTTTGTTTGTTTGTTTGTTTGTTTGTTTTCCTCCCCCCCCTTCCCCTTCCCCAACTCCCCAATCACACGTTCTGCATTTGATCCTTCAGGGGGGAAGAAAAAAAAAAAAAAAAAAAAAATAGCCAGCGTCCTTTAAACTCTTCCATAGGAAGGTCACAGCTCCACACCCTCCCCAAAATCACAGTTAAGCTAAACAACATTTTGGCATTTTGGCAAGCAAATTCCAAGGATTTTAAAAACCTAGCTTTAAAACAGTGGGGTTGCATTTAAAAAAAAAAACAAAAAAAAAACAAAAAAAACCAAAAAAAAACAACTAAAAACATGAAATTAAAATAAAACATTAAAATATCACCTACCAGTGAAATCCTCTATTGTGAGCCATCTATGATGTACATAACTGGCATGAAACGTAAGATCTTTTTTTTTTTTTTCCTTTTTGGGCAACAGAACTGAGCAGGTCCTGTGGAAGCCGTTTGAAATAAGTACAGAGATGACAACTATACAAAATCTTTTTACCTACTGAGTGACGATTATGTTTCCTCAGTGTCCGTTTTCACTAGCTCAGGCTCAGTCCCAGTCTCGGCTTCTTCCTTCGGCGCGGTCTGTCCGCCGCCGCCTGCAGCCACGAGCGGGGAAGCGGAAACTTCTGGGGCTTGCGTATCGTTTAGGGGCTTGGCTGTGGGAGCGGGCGGGGAGGGGCGAAACGGCTCAGCTGTGGGTTCCGAGTCGGTTTCGGGTTTAGAGTCCAGGTCGTGAACACTGTCACTAAAGGTGCCTTTCTTGTCCTGGCCGCCTGCACTCTCTCTGTCAGGCTGAGGCTGCAGGGGCGGCTTCGCGTCCGGCTGTGGTTCGGCTTGTCTCGGCTCATGCAGTAGGACAGGGTGCGACTTAGGATGTGACTCGGGCTGAGACGTAGGCAGGTTTAGCAGAGGTGTGGGTAGAGGGAGCAGTGGTTGGGATGGTCTGGGAAGAGGGAGGAGAGGTTGCGAAGTAGGAGGCGCCCAGCCGCCGCGCTCCCTGTCTCTTTCCTTATCGTTATCCCATTCTCTGTCTCTCTCTCGCTCCCGATTCCGATCTCGCCCTCGTTCGCGGTCTCGCTCCCTGTGACGGTTGTCATTCATTTCCCTGCGGAAGTCCCTGTCGTCACGGTCCTTCTGCCTCTCCCAAGGCCGACGCCGATCGTCAAAGTCCTGGTGCGAGTTGGCATTGAAAGGACCTCCTCCACCACCACCACTACCACCACCACCACCACCACCACCTCCTCCACCTCCACCTCCTCCACCTCCTCCTCCACGATTCCAGCCCGGCCCTACTCCACCCATGGCTCCTCCGCCTCGCATCTCGAAACGGTTTTGGAAATTCGGATTCCCGCGATCCTCCTGAAAGCTCTTGGGTGGTCCTGCTGGCATTCCTCTCATATCTCGCTCGTCCAAGTCCCCGCGTGGTGCGCCCCAGCGCGTCTCGGCTCTGAAAGGGCCTGGCGCGGGCTCCCGTCTCCCGGGTGCCTCCATGTGCACGCCTCCTCTGGGAGGTCTCTCCAGCAGTGGAGTTCTGACAGGCGTGGGCTCCGTCCTCATTTCAGGAGGAGGGGTCCTCAGCAGGCCCGTGCTCTGTTTCTCCAGAGGCGGGAAGCGATAGTCCTGATCGCCCTCTTGTTGACCTCCGCCATCTGAAGTAGTCGGTGCGTTATTGTTATTATTAGCTTTGTCCATGTTGTCTGGTGCAGGAGCTGTGGGATTGGGGGCCCTTGCGAAGGGACCGTCTGCACGATTAAAGTGCTCCATCTGAGGGAAAGGGGCGCGGGCCTGAAGCGAGGAGGCGTCCAGGAGGCTGTTGGCTTGCTGCGCCAGGCCTTGCTGCATGAGCATGGGGAAACGAGCCCCGGCTCCCTGGAGGAGGTTGGGACGCAAGTCGATGGGCAGCAGCCCAGGCATCCTCTGTCCAGAGAGAGGGTGTGAGAGAGATGCGGAAGGGTGCATGCCCAGTAAACCCATCCCACTGCGTACTGCGTTCTGAAGTCCTGTTAACAGATAGAAAGAAAACACTAAGTGAAGGCTTAACAAAATTTACCTCAAGTCTAGACCTAACTCAAGACCTTACAGAGCTTACAAGCTTGAAGATCAAGATCAAAAACCTTAAACTCGTACCGTGTAGTGTTATTTCATTAGGTGCGTCTAAGCTCTCTGCAGACACAGCTGTTTTGTCAGCGCTGGCCTGCTGTGCTTGCGCTCCCACAGGGTTGAACACCGCTCCAGGCATTCCCGAAGGCATGAAACTTGCTGGAATAGTGCTCGTCGGAGGGAGCATCGCTCCAAACGTCTGCTCCTTGTTGCCGCCTTGAGTCGGTTGTACCAAAGCTGTCAAGAAACCGAATCGGACCCGATTAAGAAGCACGCTTTAACAATGCACCCTATAGAGATTTCATATGAGGATGAGCCTACGTGTTTGGGCGGAGGCGAGACCAGCTCCGATGGCAGACTGAGCGACGCTGGAGGCGGCCATGAAACCTAAAGACGAACACGGAGATTAATAAAGCAGTCCTGGACTTAACGCTCGACAAGCTGGTTCAGTGGAGAACCGTGAAACCGGTTGTACCTGGAGGAGGCTGCGAGGTGTTGAATCCAGCCCTGAGAAATGGGGGCGGGGGACCGAAACCTGGTGGCGGCATCGCCATGGTGACCGGAAATGCGGGCGGGACCAGGCCGACAGCAGGGACAGTCTGCGCCACTGGGATCTGAGTTAGAGAAAACATAGACGTATCGTGTGCTGTAGATACTTTAAACGAAAGTAAAAGAATAACAAAGAGAGCCTGGTGTACCTGTACGGGCATCATGGCGACCGGCTGCGTGAAGGTTTCGTTCTGAGACGTGCTCGCCACGCTGCTCTCGGCAGCCGCCGGTTGAACCTGGGGTTCCTTAGGTGTTCCTTCTGTGTTCTTCTGAGCTTCCCATTCTGCCAAAGTGAATCGGAAGAGCAGAGTCAGGAGGAAACATATCCATGTATATATGTGTGTATATATATACACACACACACACACACACACACACATACATACACACACAAACAACAAACATACACATCTATATACACACCTACACACACCTACACACACACACACATATATTATATATATATATATATATATATATAATATTTTCTCACCACTGTTGACTGTTTCCTGGTCGATCATGCCTCCTTCCGCAAAGCCGTCCAGGTCGTCCAGCTTGACCTTCTCCCAGGGGATGTAGGTCACTCCTAGATCCACGTCCCAGAACTGTTTGTACTCCTGTTTCACACCCTTATTAAGGGCCCAGGCGATCTACACACACACACACACACACACACACACATACACAAGACGCTACTAATACCAAACACTAAACACTATACACTCCACACCTTCTGATCAATCAGAGTTGAGGTGTGGTGTAAAGGACCGGTATCAGTCGATCAGGAGCGGATTACATACCTTTATAACCTTGGACCCGATTTTATACGAGCCGGTGCTTAATTTCTGTCTTGCGCGATAAGCGTCCTGACGATGCACCATGCAGATGTAAGCACATCCTCTGGGAGGAATCATCTAAACACACACACAAAGAATAACCCGGTCAAATGAAAGAACAGAAAGGTTTGATTAAGAACTCCTAAAGCTCTTTCAGCTCAACACAAGTCACACACACGTGCCGACTCACGTTGATGGATTCGATCTGGCCAAACTCTTCAAAAAGGTTGGTGAGGTCTTGCTGTGTGGCCTTCTTGTCCACTTGGCCCACCCACAACGTAGTGCTACAGACTGCAAGGAAATAAATATAAACACAGATAAACATAAGAATATAAAAATGATTACAGACTTAGGCTTTTAGAACGTGTATTACGATTTAACGTAGCTATTTTTTAGTTTACATTATTACGTCACACGACCGTAAGCATGTTCCTCGACCGTACCGCTGAGAAATTTGGAGCGGATGGGAGGAAGGCCTTTCTTCTGCCGCTCCTTTTCTCTCTCCCGTGCTCGTCGCTCGCTGGAGTAGGAACGAGAGGATTTCGTTCTCTTCCGTTCTCTGGAGCGCGAGCGCGACCGTTTCCGGTGTTTGCGCTTCCGGGACCCTGAGCGTGACCTTGACCTCCTCCTCTTTGGGGACCTGCAGTAAGAAGTAAAAACGAGGTCTGATTTACAGTGAGACGGGCGAGAGAACGTATTGCACCTGTGACTGGCTGCTTGTCGAACCTGGAGCGAGACCGAGAATGTGTTCTGGAACGAGTACCGCTGGTTTTCTTCTCCTCCGACTCGAACGTATCCTCGTCTACAGTGTCCTGTCCCTCGTCCAGGTCCATGTCCTGCACCAAACATGAGCACAAAACCCTTCCTGGTCAGCTGTATAACCCTTCATCTTTTTCAGTCTGAAAAGACTGTAATTAGTACGTCCCCGGTTTTAAAATCATCATCATCATCATCATCGCTTTATCATCATCTCGACACTCTAAAGAGGTCGGAGTCGACGTACAGTTACTACAAACCCGAGCTCTACGTAAACATTTGAGCGAATCTTATTGATATTTCTTCTTGCCTGTTGTTGGTTGTCAATAGAATCATCCAATTTGGTTTCCTGCTCTTGGAGCTGCGGTTGGACGTTGCTCTGTGCTGGAGGGGCCGAGTTCTCCGGACCGAAGATGCTCTCCTGGCTTTCCATGGCCATGGTCTGGAAAAAAAAGAAAAAAAAGAAAGAAGGAACCACAAAGAAAAAAGTTAAGCACGGACTCATGACGGTTTGTTCTGGGAGTAGAACTTCATTTTCTATAAAAGTGTATAAAAGGTAGCTGTGTATCTTCTCCTCGGTCTCCTTTACCTTCTGCTGATGCTGTTGGTGCTCTAGAATTTGTTTCTGAAACTGTTCGAGGTTCTGCTGCTGGAGCTGCTCAGCCAACTGATGGAAGAGGGAGTTGTTAATGGACTCTGAAACCATGGGCCTGTAACAGAAGGAAAAAAAACGGTGAACTCCTTCGTCAGTTCTTCCTTCTCCGTCACGGATTCCGACGCGAACGAGATAAACGACTGTAAAGTAGTACGTACAACTGAGGTGCTGCTGTGTCCTTTTTGGAATCTTCACCGGGTTCGGACTCGCCACCGAAGTCGAACTGTCCCAAGAGCTTCTGCGAGAGGAGAGGATGATGTCAGAGCAGAAACGGAGGAAACGCGATGCCCAAAGTAAAAGCATTTGAGGTCCGCTAAAATGTTAAAATATCACGTTTATTGTATGGTGTGTGTGTGTGTGTTCTTCACCTTGTTGAAGGAGGAGACTCTCTGCTCGAGCGGGTTGAGCGTGTTGGCTGCTGCGGCCGCTGTGAGCTGAGCAGTCAGGGCCTGCAGTTGGACCACCAGACCTGCGTCTAACGCCTGCAGGAGAGACGGCTGAGGCTTCTGCTGCTGTAACTGCAAACTCTGCACCAACTGCTGCAACTGCGAGACGGAAAGAGCGTACGGGACACATCGATATACCGGTTATAGCTCAGCATGATCTCCATCGATCCTCTGACACGTACTATGGCTCCATCTAGTGGTTCTCCCTGATATGACACGGTCTGTGTCAGTATTATATTACCAGAAAATTACCGGTAAAAATATTAAAATATTGGCCTCGAACCCAAGCCTGGTGAAAAATTTAAATCAGCCCTGACAAATCTTTTTGAAAAGTTAAGCATAAGGATTGTAATTAAAATACTGCAGCACTGAGACATGTGTTAGTTCACCTATCGTTGCCTTTAACTTCTTTTATTTAAAGACAAACACTGAGGACGCTGAACGGTGCTCGACAGCAGATGGGATTTTATCGCTCGCAGCCAAGGATCTCTGGAAACTCCTACACACCCCATTAGACTCCACTCAACTGCACGGTGAAACCGGTGTCTCTGCCGAGCAATTCGACTCAACCCGTGTTACCCCAACTCAAATACTCTGTGCCAACGAGACTCATTTTCAAGGCCATTAAACGATATTTAATTACACTCCATGCCACGGATAGCGAGGGTAGACCAGCAAGTGAGATGGGGGCTGACCTGCTGTCCTTGAGGGCTCTGTAGGATCTGCGCTACAGCTGCCACGGTGTCCGAGTTGGAGATCTGAGAGGCCCAGTCCGGTAAACTGGGCACGATGTTGGCCGGAGTGGCCGGAGTAGCAGGAGTGCCTGTTAGACGAAGACAACCCGATTGATCACAAATAAACTCTTATTAGAATTGAAACGCAGTGAGCCAAGTCGGGAGAAGAAAAAAGGAAAAGACAGATCAAAAAAGGACCCCGTCGATTTAATTACAGATTCAGTAATGTGTTTGTGCTACATCATCATCACCACTGGAGTCTCTGAGATACCAAACTACGAGAAAACAAACAAACCGTTAAGTTAATGTATGAGAAAGTAACGTCAAACTGGCAGGGGTTCCCTTTTTTAACCAGTAGGTGGCAGCAAAGGCCAAGAGGACATGAAAAAAAAAAAATGAAAGCAGATCTGATGAAATAAGATTTAAGTGCTGATAGGATAAAATATAAACATCTACGATTGAAGCAGAGGCTTAAACGGATCAAATAAAGCCGTGCAAAGTGTGCAAACGTTTCATTTATGTCTCAGATGTTTATTTCGTGACTTCCATCTGCAAAAACACGTCATATTTCCAAACTTCACTTTTCCGATTAAAAGTTAAACATTACACAAATCTTTGTATTTAATACTAATAAATAAATAAATAAATAAATAAATAAATAAATGTCAAATACTGTGTAATAGAAAAAAAAAAAAAAAAAGAAAAAAGAAAAAAAGAAAGTAGGGATGGGATTAGCTGCAAAAACAGAAGCGAGTGTGATGATCAAAACGTCTCCAGAAGACCTGCTGCGGAATCTCGAAGACGCCTGGTTCGCTATTCTTATAAAACTGAACGTCGTGTAGCTGATAAACGCTGATGTGGTTTTTAAAGCCAAAGATTCATCAGGGAAATTTTTTTTAATGTATAAAACATTTAATTTCATTATTTCTAAAGACATATTTGCTTTACAGTATTTCTTTACATGCATAGTACTGTGTGTGTGTGTGTGTGTGTGTGTATGAGAGAGAGAGAGAGAGAGAGAGAGAGAGCGAGCGAGAGACTAACCAGGAGTGGCGTTGTTAACAGGAACCGCGGTGCTGGCGGGAACGGGTGTGACGCTCGGGGGCGGGAGTCCCGCTGCCATGTCCAGTAACGGCTGGATGATGTCACTTTTGAACACGCTGTTTTTCTGCCACAGGTTGAGGACACGGACGATCTTGCTCTGAAACGGGAAAACACGTTCCTTCATTCCGTCACACGCTAATTTATCTACTCCGGCGATTCCGACACCCGTGAACTACATAAAGTACAGCAGAGATTAACGTACAGGGACCTACGATTCCGGACGTACCGCTCGAAAAAATGTAAACGATACCTAACCGAACGTGTTTAACTACGAATAGCATCCCCTTGTGGTTAGACTGGCTTTCTGTAGCTTACTGCTGATGTTTTTCTATAGACGCAGCTACGGCTGTAGTTATTTACAATATAAACTGACAAAACTCAGAACTTTGAAAGAAAATAAATAAATAAATAAAACATTTCACCCAGGATCTGCCACTAACACAGCAGAGAGCGTACCTTATCATCAGAGGGGCATCTGTAGAGGTTCTGGAAAGTGCTGATGATGTTCTTGCTGAAGCGTGGAGCGAACACGTCCTTCTCCTGGCCGAACTGGTGCCGCGACTGACGCACGATCGAGTCGATGACGTACAGACCGGGGACCTTGTACTCAGGCTTGCACTATGGGGGGGGGAGGATTTGGGGACGGACGACCCGACAGGTAAGCGTCAAAGTTAATAAAAGAGTTTTGACGACAAATCATTTTGGATTCGTAAGACCACTCACCTTCTGGATGAACTTCTCCACGCTTTGGACCACATGTTTGTAGAACTGGAGAGAAGAAAAAAGAAGGAGAAAGCAAGCTGGATTATTTCATACGCTGACACAAGAGCTCATTTTCTTTCCTTTTTTTATTCCTAACAGAATGGAACCGGTCGCACAGGCTAGCAAAACATACAACTTAATTTAACTCAATCTAATGACTTTACATTACATTACATTACATATGAGGAAGAAATCTGAACAGTTTGCTCAAGCGTAAGACCTGAAGAGGAAATCTTTAACCCTATTTGGATGGGATTAAAATGTACATGGGGTTCTGGGGTGATTTCCTATTGTACGTGAGCTGCTGTGTGATTTTATTTCACACAGATCGGCACAGTCGGAGTTTTCCCCTCTGTCCTCCTCTGAGAAAATTACCTAATCACCTACTGCTTTTCAGTCAAATGAAAAATGGATGCTTCTCGTAAGCGTCGTGATTGTTGTTTTATTGTTTACAAATTGTCACTGGGGCTCTGATTCGCCCCAAACTGAAATAAAAGCCAGCGTTTCAGCTCTTCCCTTATCTGAAAAACAGATTTTATTGCTGTCTCTCTGGATGGACGCGAGAGTGAATAAACGTGTAAAAAAATTCAAAAATAAATAAATAAAAATAATAATAAAAACGTATTACCGACGTCCCGTTGATAAACTAATCCAATCCGAATAGGGCTTTATTTGGTCAGTTTAAACACAAGGTGAAAACGTCCTCAACGTTGACGTAAAAAGTCCAGCACCTATTTGTCTTTAGTTGTATTTCTATGTATTTACAAAAAGACCTGTTAATATTACTGACGGTCATAATTACGGCTTTATTAATAAAGGAATAAGTCATTACTGATTTAGCAAGACGGATATAAAACAGTAATATCATGTCATCAAACAGTACACAACAAAATATTTAAATAAGTAATGATATTTAAATTATGAAATAATTATACAACGTTAAATAAACAAGATCACATTATACTTTTTTTTTTTTTTTTTTTTAAGTGACTAAGAAATGAAGGAATTGGGGGGGGGGACACGACCACACACTCATCCTACATGTAAAAGTTTTAAATCTGAAATAAAAACAAAGATCTCTGAGCACAGATGAATTTTAAGATACACAAACAGCAGCTTAAAGGTTCGTACTCCTAATAACGAAACGCCTTTCGGTACAGAGAATAGAAACGAATCTGACGTTTCACGTCCAACGGTCCACCGTGTCCTAATAACCTTTAACGTTAATTACTGTAAACGCATCCTACACTACAGAACACTCGCATTTCATAAAATCCCCCTTCAAGGTGTTTCATCATGTCCATTA
This sequence comes from Stegophilus panzeri, assembly GCA_024331685.1. Lineage (NCBI taxonomy): Eukaryota > Metazoa > Chordata > Actinopteri > Siluriformes > Trichomycteridae > Stegophilus > Stegophilus panzeri. The sequence goes on along the minus strand of JANDJT010000228.1, from coordinate 3,444,340 downwards.
ACATTAAAAAAAAAAATAAAAAAATAAAAATAAAAAAAATCGCAGACTGTTGCTAGACGTTGCTTTTTTAAATTTATTTCTGAATCATAAACAATGCAAAAAACAGTTTGCATTTTTGTTTTGTATAAAACTAAATAAAATCAAAAATTGCTACTATCAGATGTTTAATATCGTAAACAAACTGTACTTCAGGTTCACCATATCTTAAAAATAAACAAATACAAATGCATTCATAAATTTAAAGTGAGTTCTGGGATTTGGAAAACCATCGAGTGAAACATAACGAGCTCTGTAACAGAAATAGAGCTCCAAAGTTGGCTAAAATGGCCACCTGTGGTGTATGAAAGCTATAGGAGAGCTCGTTTTAACCGTTACAACGTATAATGCTTTATCAGACTTCACAAGTGCAGACTCTCCGGGAAAGAACCAGCGTGGGTTCTATACATTATAATTCTACGGCACGTGCAGATTGGGACCTCTAGTGTACAAACGGTGCAACTGCATTACATGCATAATAAACAGGAAAATGATTTTTGCATCGTGTCACGACGTATCGTTACACCTCTACCTGTTATGCTAACGACTAACAGATGTGATGTTTGATGGTAAATGAGACCTTTTAGCTGTACTCGTGTTCGATGCACGTGAATCAAAGAAAGCTTTGACCGAATGCACATAGTGATGACGTAACATGATGCTTCATGGCCCAAATCTGCGGAAGATCTGCGGTAATTTTTCAAAAATAGCAAGCGCCTCAGAATATTGCAGAGTTTGCTTGATTTTGCGTTCATTTCTGCACTTGCAAAATCCCGGAGGGACTGCAGTTTTAAGGGTTTTTTTATTGCCTTAACTTTACAGGAAAACAAAAACTGCCATGTGTATCAAGCAGTGAGAAAATGATAATCACAGATTATATTTCTTTATCCAAAATAACAAACGGTTTTCATGACATCATGAGTCGAAACGTAAGAGCCGACTCCCTCCACACACCTACACACTCACCAGCTAGCTCTATTACATCCTTAATACTGATTTCATCCTTATTTGGAGGAGATTAACTACATGGTGTCCTCAATGAAAACTCATTCATTCACCTGTTGAGGAAGAAGGGGGGGTCTAAAAACCCTTAAGAACCTTTTGATGCTTTTATTCGGTGGTCTAAAGAAGCTGATTTCCCCCCACCCCTGCCTGTAAATCAAATCAATTAAATTTACAATTCCCAGCTCAGTAAAATTGTGACAGGATGGTACATGCACACACACACACCAGCTAATAAAAAAATAAATAAATAAAAAATCTGCCTATGCAGTATCTTTAAACTTAAAAGCAAAATACAAAACACAGCGTCTTCAAACAGCTTTAAGAGCAGTGTACACGTCTTACAAAAAAAAAAACTAAACACGTGCTACGTGAACGCCTCAGGCTCTTACAGCGTTCGACCTTGCTGTGACCTTGACTCCGTTTGGATCAATTCCATAATCTAATCAATTTATCTGCTGGTAACGATGATGATCTCAAATCTCAAAAACTCGTTCTTGAGATATTGTGCTTACGGGGTCTCTCAGACAGATACGTGACTAGACGGACGGACAACCTCGTAAACATTTTAAAAAATGACAACAGCAGCTATCTGGCTTCATATATCTTTCAGGAAGTGATGAATTCTGCACAGGAATTTAGGCTTGGGATTGGGATACCGCTACGCGTTCTCGAAATCACGCTGGAACAATTCTGAGTTATCGATTACGTTAAATTAAAAATGTGTTTGTTTTTGTTCCTGGTTACATTTTCTGATCCCTGGTTATACACACGCATTACCGCTGGATACAATCGAGGTGTTGTAACGACTCGTTAACGCTAACAGTTAAACGTTCACGAATCACGTGTTGCAATTTGATTATAAACGTTATAATTGATCACACGTACTTGGCCCTAGAAAAATAATCACATGCCAAAGGCGACCAGCGTGATCTAATCACCTTTCAACGTACCGTATACTTTAAAGAAACAAACAAAATGTACAACGTAAACAAATCAGCAAGTCATAAATAACATTAGGATAAACTGGTTAGTTTGCTCGTAGTGCACGCGCTCACACACACACACTACTGCATCCTACTGCACCATCAACACTGAGCGCTTCACTGCTTAACGGTGTAACAGCACCACCTGCAGATCGCTCTTATGATTACGATTCTTTTTATTTATTCATTTGTTTACTCCAGTAGACAGCCGCTCATCCCGATTCGTTCTCGAATAGTCAAGCTGACACAGGCGGAGCAGCGAGTGGGCTGGAGACCAAGAAACCGATAATGAAAGATAAACGCGAAAACAAAAAACCCAATAAACAACAATAACCAATAACCAAATAAACAACGTTAAGTCAAAGCGGAAGGCTGTACGGTCCGAAATCTGGTCTCGATTGTCAAAATTCAACTCTCTTTTATAAATAAATCAATAAGAAGGGAGCAAATGCGAGCAAAACAGTCGCTCTGCGAAACTTTGCTAACTTGAACCAGATATTATTGTGAACGATATTACAGTGCCCTCCACTAATATTGGCACCTTTGGTAAATATGAGCAAAGGCGGCTGTGGAAAACTGTCTTCATTTGTTTAACCTTTTGAGCTTTTGTTTAAAATAAATAAATCACAAAAATACTCTGCTCTCATGAATATCAAACCATTTAAAACACAACACAGGTTTATCAAGTCAATTAAAACATAAATAAACAAACAAACAAACAAACAAACAAATAAATAAATAAATTCTTTCCCAGCCATAATCCAGACTTAACTCTTCTAAGTAAAGACGACAAACTCAAAACGAAAACGATCAAAACGAGACAAATACAATCTAGCAAAAAGAAGCTGAAAAGAATATTCTCTTGATGTTAAAGCAAATAAAAGAATTGATCACCTGTACAGGGTCTGTTTACACACACACACACACACACACACTCATTCTCACAAATCTACCAAAAAAAGAAAAAAAAAAAAAAGCACAAATTATTTTTACACCGTATTTATACAACGAGCTAGCTAACCTCGAGGACTCGTTCACCTTCACTTAAAATACGATCTGACGCGCTCAAGAGACGCTTGTATTTAACAGCGCCCAAATCATAATGGGTATAACGGAGCACAGACATCACTGACGGCATAGAAAACCACGAGGAGAAAAATAAACAAATAGGAAATGTATCACGAATCTGAACGTCTTCGATTCCACACACACACACCCCAATGAGGTAATCATTTCTGAAGCCCAAATGTTGTTCTGTTCACTACATCAAATATAGCAAGAGGTCTGTAGAAGGTACGTCGAGCTCTACGCACCCAAAAGAACTGTATTTAAGACTCGCACGACCGGCATTGAATAAATCACGTTACGAACTCATGGTCTCGAGTCAAATACAAAAGAAATCATCATAAACAAGTATCAAGTGGCTTTTTACTAACTGATTAGTGACTCGCGCCCGGTTTTTAGTCTTTGCTACAAAACGTCTGAGAACATTTGTAGAAAACAGGATATGACCGGAGCAAACGAAGAAACAAGAGTTTAAAAGTATGTACACCTCGTGCTCGCTGTGGACCAACATTAGCACCCGCAAAGCTACAGTCGTAGCAGAATGTAGTAAAGCTGGGTAAGTTAATATAAAGTTAATATAACTGATAAAATTACGACTCTGATTCTAGAAAACTGGACTTCAGCGCCGGACATCAGATGGTGTAGACCGTGTTAAAGTTCAGAATTCGCCATCAGCTTCTCAAACAAGGGATGTATTAAGACTAGAGATGATACTGATCACATAAGAAAAGAGGGCGAGAAAAACAAAAACCAGGGGATAGGATTTCAGATATATA
>JANDJT010000228.1:3395430-3410200 GCA_024331685.1 Stegophilus panzeri | reverse complement strand
GGGTGAGGGAACTGCAGTAAAACCACATTACACACTAATCTACTCATCCAGCGCTGCGCTCTCCTCCCAGTGATCTACACAAAGAATTGGACACACCTGATCTAGTGATACAGATGATGATATGGATCAGAAGCACTCTACTGACAACCTTTTGTACTTTTATTTAGTGTTACAACCTAAAAACAAACCGATTGTGTCATAAGTCTACACAAAAAAAAAAAATTATTATATATATATATATATATATAGTCAATTAATAATAGTGTGTAGAGTGGCTGAAAACTAACCCATAAATTTGTTCTGGTGCACCATGATGAATGGAGGGCAATTAAAAGTGTGCAAATATAAATACACCTGTTCCTGGAAGAACCTGGAGTTTATTACTTCAATAAACAGTGTCATGAAGGCCAAGGATCTATGAAAAGAAGTCCGGGACAAAGTTCATGAAAATCAGGATTTGGTTATAAATAAAATATCCCGCAGATATAAGAACATTAAATCTCAAAGACGGGTTTAATCAGAGAAGCAAACAAGAGGCCAAGGCTAACGCTAAACACGATGCCACCACCACCATGCTTCACTGTAGGGATGGTGTTGTCCAGGTACATTGGCCTTGCATGTACTTGGAATTTGTTTTGGTCTAACAAATACAAATCCTTTAAACAGTACAACTACCACAGATCAGATTGCTGTTCAGACGCAGGTTAAATGGTGGTTTAACATAATCGGACATATTCAGAAGGGCTTTTTTAAGTTTAAATCCAGGATTTTAACAAGAAAAAGAACACCATCTTTCTTAGTGAGATTGTTTAAAAGTCGAACCATTTTCTTTTTAGTAAGAAGGAAATGTCCAGCAGGTTGTGAGATTCATGGCTCGTTATTTTATATGGTTTATTTAAAGGGGCGTGGCCAAACGGGTATCACAGGGTGTTATCCTGGAGCCGTGAATCTTCCACCTCGAATCACATTTTCCCACAGATTTAATGAATCATACGTGCAGTGTTATACGTATGACGACCATAATTATCAGGAACTACAGAGCGACTGTGAAGCCAATACAATAACCTCATGAAGCGACTGTTAATTCTACAAAATTATAGCAACTAATCTGGACGCTCCGCTTTTAAATTTCGTAGCAAATACGAATTAACGTGGCTAATTGACTAATGTGAGTTGTAGCAGGTTTCATGTTATTCTTAGAGATCAACTACTCAATGACTTAAAGGTGCGGTTTGCAATCTAGACTTGCCGTGATGATCAGGTGATAATCATCTCAAACATGGCTTAGAAACATTCGCTGATTAAAATCTGACCAAGCATTGTGGATTGGGCTGTTTTGTGGTTATTTTCAGGCTTCGCTCGACACTTTTATAGCCCAGAATTAAGCTCCGCCCCCGACACCTGCTCAGCTCTGACCCTTTTTCAAAATTACAATCCCGCTCGTTTTTCCCCCCGTGTCTCATTAACAAAACCTATAAAAACATATTTCGCCATCGAGATAATAATCGAATGGGGGGGGAAAATGTCTAAAAAGAGTTCTAAAAATATAGAACTACTGACACGGGAAACAGGTACTGAGTGAGGAATAATAAAGACAAGATGCAAGACAAAAATGAATACAATACAAGACAAAGGGCAGCGCAGTGGTGGATTGTCACATAGTGTTCATGTTGGTTTCCTCCGGGTTCTCCAGGTTCCTCAACCAACCCAAAACAGCCAGTAGGTGAATTAGTGACTACAAACTAACCCCGAGACGTGCGTGGTGCCCGGAAATGGACTGGCAGGGGTTTATTCAATTCCCAACGCGAGCCCAGTGTTCCTGGGATTAGACTCCAGCTCCATCAAAACCCTGACCAGGATAAAGTGCTTACTGAAGATGTGAATAATGATTTTAAAATAATGTATAAATACATAAACTTGCATTAAATCAGAGATATAAGTGTGTAGAATTAAATAAGCGATTTAAATATATAGGTGTAACGTGTTCATTGTGGATGCAGATGTTTTCTGCACAAACGTTACTGTGAAAACAAAATAATATTCTTCAGTGAATATACGTCATTTCCTCTTGCCATGATCAGACACTGTGAGAACCTTACCATCAAACAGACAGATTTACACCTTTACAGCTCGTAACTCATCACCCATAATACATCACTCGGGTTTCTTTCTAGATTTCTTTAGAACCAGGATCATGGCACCCATCTACGTCGACATGCAGGCGTGGGAAACAGCAAACCTCCCGGGGATGGCGCTCCTCTCCGCGGTCATCCTCTTCGTCCTGGCCATCACGCTCCTCGCTCTCTGTACCAGCTGCCAGAGGTGAGGGCTGCCGTGGAACGCGTCTCGGCTACGAGTCTCGTTGTCCTTCTCGCTCTGGGGCTCTTCATTCATCTGCTCCTTCACTACGGCAACATTCCAGGACAGCACGGTCAAGTTTGTCAGCTCGAAGGAATCTGTCAGGAATTAGGCGTGACCTAGTCATACCAGAGTCTGCAGACAAGAGTTACAGAATATAAAGCCAATAAATGAGAGTTCTTAAATATAATGATACAGATATGAGTTTCAGCTCAAATTAAATCATATTTTAAGCGTAACATCAGCTGAAATAAAGAGCCAGACTGGGTCAGGGATAACTCTTGTTTAAAGAAAGAAAGAAAGAAAGAAAGAAAGAAAGAAAGAAATGTAAAAAAAAAAAAAAAAAAAAAGGAGAAACACAGGTATTTTTAGTGATTGTATAATTACACCAACAACAAAACCAAATGGAAACTTATTATATACAATATTACGTTATTATAAGTTATGTTTCATACCTTTTTGAATTACTAGTAGCTTAAAAATAAATAAATAAATAAATAAAAAAGCAGTACTATTGTCACACTTTAAGAGAATTATTATCTAAATCAAACATCACACACATTATTTACATTTTCAACCATTTGAGGAATTACCTTTCCTTAACCTTTAACCTTCTTCTTTTCAAATAATAGTATTAGTAATTATTGGCACCCTCAATAGACTATTTAAAATACATTTTTACAAAACATTTTTGTTTTTTGTTTTCTTTAAGTCACTTACTTTTTGAAGTTTTTTATTTTATTTTATTTATTTATTTATTTATTTTTATTATTGTTCTTGTATCCAGGAAAGAATCCTCTGGTCGTCTTCTTTGACCATTTCACATTTTTTGTTTTTGTCATTCATCACCATGTGGAAAACCAAGGAGCTTTTTTGACACGACAGAGACACCTGGCTGTTGAGCTGCATACTGAAAAGGATATTAAGTTGGACCAAAAGTCTATACGGCTACACTCGTTTACAAGCCAAATCTCTCTCTCTCTCTCTCTCTCTCTCTCGCTCTCTCTCTCTCTCACACACACACACACACACACACAGCGCAATAGACAACCCCCAAAATGGTTTCACAGGTGTTTTCGTTACCTATAGACAAGTTGGTGTGATTAAAGAACGACACATCATACTTTTTATCAGTTAATAGTTACATATCATGGAATGTCCTTGAAACGAGTTAGTTCCTGTTCTCACTTAAGTTATAGCAGCTATAAACAGTAGTTTCCTCACCAGCCTCTCTTTTATTTCTTAGTAAGTTAATGAGATAAAAAAAAAGAAAAAAAAAGAGCATAGAAGCGTAACCTCCTCTGTCCTGAAGATGGCAGAAAACTTTAACCAATCAAAAATGTAAATATCGGATCGGGCCTGAATTGAAACCGATCAGATCACATCAATTGAAGTGTAGTGAGCTGTTTTACTAGTAGTTTTATTGGTTTTGTATTATGCCGCGCACTACGTATCGAGACGTGTATCGTACTTTCTAATAAATAAATAAATAAATAAATAAATAAATAAAGTGGGAGATTAACATCTCTACTATATCTTGAATGTAGTCAAACTTATCTAATATTTCCTAATATAAGATTCGGACAAACCAAATGTAAGATTATTAGCCCTATTTTTAGACAGCAAGCTTGGACTAATGTTATTCTATTGTCAGATAATTTTGTTAGACTTAAGCATTTATTTCCAGAAAGAAGCAAAATGATCTGATTTGGTTTATTGTAATCCTAGAATAGGAAGTACTAGATAAATACGACTATATTCAAGATATTTTCATTTGCTAAAATGTCATTTTTGCAGGGATGTAAAAAAACAAAAAAAAAAAAAAAAACTGTAATATAGAATTCCTCTAGAGCTGCACTTACAGATATTTTAATGAAGGGTGCCAATAATTGTGGTGATGAATAATTAGGTTGCAACTTGCAGTTTTAATCGCAGCCTGCAGGGGGCAGTAGAGGATTTCGGTGAATCTCTTATTTTTCAAACGCGTTTGGGTTTAAAATTAAAATGATAATTGTAGCCACTAGAGGGCGGTCGAGATTTGTCTGAGAAATGTATCATGTGGCATGATGATGACAATTAATCTATTTTTATTACATTTATGCTAATGAATGCTATCTTAACATCAGCTGTTTTGTGGTGTTTAACAGGCAGTCGTTTTCTCTGGACAACAGCGTTACAGCGGACAGAAACACACCCACAGTGGTTCAAGTTGTAAGCAAAGCCATTATCCGTTATGCCAAATTTGATCCATTTTTATCCAGATTTGCTTTGTCAGGTTTTAAAAGTTTGTACGTGTGAACAGGTGAAGCCAGGAAACGCTGCAGAGAACACCACTGCAGGAACGAGTAAGCATCACAACAAACAGAGCTGTACATTCCCGTCTGTGACTCTATCAGCCAGCGCTCATACGACCAATCGTTCTTTACTCTTATCTCACCAGATCTCACGGTGCTTCCCGAGGACTTACAGCTCGGCCCCAACCAACAGTTCAAAGCCTGGAGGAGTCACACACTAGGCACGCCTCTGTCCTTCTACACGCACTAGCACACAATCTGCTTTACTGAAAAAATCAGACCTTAGTCACGTTATGTTCTGTGTTCAGCTTCCTAAATGATAAGATGTGACATCTGATAGTCACATCTGTCATGTTTGTGTGACTACAATACCGAAATGTCTCTTTACACTAAACTCACTGAGGGCTGTTCATGAATTACACCACTATTACTGCAGAATAGGTGTTATAACGAGACAAAAAAAAAAAGGTGTTACAACAAGACATTTGTTAGTGAAAGTCTTACCAACACCGTGTGGAGCGATAGTTCTGGTTACTTATAGTTTTCATAAAGGTTTTGTGATATATCGCGCCACCAAGAGGAAAATGAGGCCTGATGGCGCATTTACTTTGAGCTAGCAGCGTTCCTAGGCATGCTTACGTTCAGCTAGCACTATTAGCTGCCTATTAGCGATCTGCATTTACTTTGAGCTATCAATTACCTGTTTGCTACTTTTGCTAATATAGTTAACTAAAGCTAGCTTCATTCATAAGCAAAGCATATAAGTCTAGAATGAGACTGCTAATAGAGAAAGTCTTACCAAAGCTGTTCTTTTCTAACACTGGAGTAATAATACACTAAATACTATTTCAAATTACGTACACTTTTCATTAAAGTTTTGTGATTTTCACACACCCTCAGTCAGAAAATGAGGCACTTATGTTTTTACTTTAAGCTAGCAGTTAGTGTTCATTGGTTGTTTGTGTTTCTAACCCTAAGGTATCAGAGCTAGCCATTTGCTAGAGTGGCTAGTCTTCTTTACTTTGAGGCTAGTGTTGTTAACTCTAAAAGGTGTTAAAACAAGACCGTCTTTATAGAATGGTTATACGTAGTGTGTTGCGTAGTTTAATACAAAAAAAAAAAAAAAAATCAAAACATGAACTAATACTTTAAAAGGTAGTTTAGATTATTTAGTCATTTTCTTGTGTCTTCAAGCAGAAGATGAGGCAGTTCTGTATTTTCTTTGAGCTAGCGGTGTTAGCCGATTGCCAGTCTTGTTAACTTGAGCTAGCAGTGTTCAGGTTTACTAGTGTCGCTAACTTTGAGCTAGCAGTGTTACCTGTTTGCTAGACTTGCTAGTCTTATTTATTTTGAGGTAGCAGTGTTTTTCAAAACGAACTCTCGTCCCCCTAAAAAATAATACAAGTAATGAAAATGTAGTTTACTTACAACTTGTGCCATCAGTTGCAAAAATGAAGCACTTCTGTATTTATTTTAAACTCCCACTGTTAGCTCAACGGTAGTTTCGTACCAAGCAAGTGTTGCTAGTCTTGTTTACTTTGAGCTAGCAGTGTTAGCTAGTTGTTAGTGTTGCTAGACTTGTTAACTTGCTAACAGTGTTTTATTCGCAAAACACAAACGTTTTTCAGAATAGAGCCCAAAGAGAAAATAAAAAAAAAAGTGCTGCAAGACTTCAAAATTCACAGATTCTTCCGTCTGAGAAAGTATTTCCATCTCTGGAAGGATGAATTACACATATTTAGAGCTTCATTTACAAATAACTGACTAAAAAAAATGATCGTTTTAATAATAAGTAATCTCTTCTAAGGATGCCATGTCTTGCAAAAATATAAAAACAGATCATTATTATATATTTGTAACATCATGATGTAACTTCCCCCCGCAGAACGCAGCCCACAGACGGCGGTGAACGGTGGCATGGTGACTCTGTAGGATGTATGACGATGAGTATGCACGCAAAACACTTATCTCCGATTGCTTAATCACGTTTTTGCACACATTGTGCATATTTATTTAGCAATAAATAGAGCTTCCGACTTTGATCCGTCAATGCTCTTATCTCCGACAGGAACGGCATCATCATGCTCAGGATTTAATCAAATCTTTCATGGAATTGAGTCTCGAACTGTGTCTACACATACTGAAAATGCTTAACATTAAAAAAACGGACAAAACCTCTCAAAAAAAGATGTTAATAACACCTCCCACACCTTGCTGTTTCCATACCACGACTTTAGCACATCTATGAAACTGTTGGAGAGAAGAAAGTTCCAGAAATCTTCACGAGTGGAGCTCCGTCTTTTACATCATGACTCACTGTGCAATAAGACAAAGCTTCTGGCTAGCAGAGGAACCGGATGATTGATCTTGATGGTACTGATATTAACATCGGAAGCGTGAGTAAGAACATCAAGGGTTCTAGCACACCACATGAGTCAGAGGAACCTGCTCTACCTTCACCAGGAAGAACATAAAGAACTGAAACGTTCAAGCCTACTCTTAAAGAACTATCACCGCACAGTCTTACAAAAAAAAAAAAAAAAAAAAAAAAAAAGGGGTCCTTAAGCGTTCTAGATTTCTAAAGGGGTTCGACAAGAAACCATATATTAGCGGTTCCTCGGACGAGACAAACCCTTTATGGAGACCACTGAAAGGGTTTTAGACTGGGATAGGAACTTTCCGAGTGAACTTTATCTCCACAGACACAATCAATTTCATGGAAATGCACTGATCAATGTTTCATTTCTAAAAACAATAACATGTTTAAAGTAATATCAAACCAGCTATCTCTAGGAGGTGTAGGTCACTTTATCTTGCAAACATATGATGTTTTAAATATTATAAAAGTGTATGCGGATTTATAATTTTACCTTCGGTGTTGGGGAATCTGAAATTTCTGAAAAGAAGTCTACGCGAAGTTTACACGGAATTCAGAGCACTAAAAGCAAAGTATTTCTATGGGATTTATCCCATATTATTATTATTATTATTAACCGAACTAGAAGCGATTAACAAGTAACGTGAAAATTAAAGAGTAGCTTTGGTAAAGCTACTCAGTCAATTATTTCCCAGAATTTCCCTAAGAAAATTATAAATGACACATTCCAGCTCACACTACAGTCTGTCTGTATAAACGGTTCGCACTGGGCCTCGTTTATCAATTATTTTGCGAGTCTTTTTTTTCCCCCCTTTTTTTTCGTACGCCAAACCGAACAAAAAAAAATTCCCACCAGATACACAAACGTTTCCCTGATTTTCTTCATAAAACGCTCACATGCGTACGTTGATGAATGTCTGCAACGTGCTGATTTATATTTAACCACGCGCGCAAAACACCATAAAGACAAAGCGCACAGGGAGCTGAAAATGACAAAATGGCGACCGAACGCTAAATATTCCAGTAATGCAGCTCAGCCACTGCAGCGCATCTCTCTAGACACACGCCAACTCTTCCTCCTTTTACAGGGCGTCATTACTTTTGTCCTAAATGAACAGCAAGTCTTATGTTGATTTATAGCTTCGACTTTCACAAAACGTTTATTAAACTGGTGTGTGATTGACGTGAATAAGCGATTTAAACTCGAATCTGTTTATAAAATCGCAGTAACTCATCGTTAATTATACGACTCGAAGCTGATCAATCGAGGTACAGTTTACCGAGTGTCCTTATTTACACAAACTCAAGAGCTAAACTAAATGAATTTTCATGAATACCACATTCTCTTGTGTAAATACTTTGCAAACGATTGACAGAAAACCTGTTTGTTTTCCAGCGTGATAAACGAGGCCCACGGTAAGCCATCATAAGTTAATCAGTAATCACATGCAGTAGAGCTCCGCGAATAGGGTGTGAACCGTTACACAACCAAGGACGTCGTGTGTGTCTGTGTGACTGAAAACATCCAAAAACCTAGTCAACTCCTTGTAATCTCTTTTCTTTTTAAACTATTTTATATGTATGTATGCATGCAGCACACAATGTCATGAAAATAAACGAGAGAAAAATGTATCTGTGGAGTTTTGTTGTTTTTTTCATTTTCATACTTTTCCTCACTATGAAGAGGAACTTTGGTCTCGGTCATGTCTCAAGATAAAACTGTCAACTAGATGCCCAATGAAATCAGGATAAGCAGGTTTCTCTACCTATCTGTCAATCATGTTACTTCAGAAAACTCTCACTTATACTATAGCCTTCAGGTGTTACAGGCTAGTCGTTCAGGTTGGGTATTACTGAGCTTCAGGTGAGGGCCGATAAAATCCCCAATAGTACCGTTAAGCCTAATAATCTTTAGCACTTGTAATAACAGTTCTCTCTCAGGTAAAGTAAGAGTAGCTTATTTACCCTTTAAGACATTTTGCCTAAAGTGTTACACCAGAAAGTAAATCAAATCAAGTTTTCTTTCACTAACAGCTTGTTCTGATATAATCTGGAGAGAGCCGTTGAGTTTTTTTGACACACAATAATAATAATAATAATAATAATAATAATAATAATAAAAATTCTTAGCTAGGCTGTCATTTTTTTCTGGATAGTATAAGCTAGTACTTAGAATAAGTTAAATCTAAAACATTGTTGGACAGTATAAATAAATTTCAGGCTATGAATCAGGGAAAGGAGATTATTATTACTGACTATTAACAATTTCTGATTAATACATTGAGTTATCAGTTTCTTATGTACAACTAGCGAGCTACGTATTCCATACAGTAGGTACTATTTACACAAAACTTACTGTACTGCAGTCTCCCCTTTCCTCAGTTGGTACTAGTTCCTTTCTAGTTTAAAAAAAATAGACAACATGCTAATACACAATAACCTTTCTCTCGACCTGTTAGTCTAGGAGTGCCTCAGGGTTCAGTTCTTGGCCCCACAAACTTTTTTCCTTTCTTTCATTTTTTCCTCATTCACACATTCTCACAATTTTTGTATGAACACTACGGATGTCGTTCGGAATGAACAGGTAATGTTTTCTAATAGAAAAACACAAATACAGATATGAATAGGAGGTTCATTGTTATTGTTTTTTTTGTTGTTGTTTTTTTTTTTTTTTTTAGAGACCACAGCTGTGCATCAGGACGCAACAACAAAAAAAAGTCACGTTCACTGGAGGTTTTTAACTTTCATGTCGGCGTCAAACATCAAGCTTGCAGGACAAACAAAGACCACGTTCATTAACAGGAGCATGTGGTGCTGCATGATGCATTTATAACATCCTCCGTAACTGTGGTTTCTCTGAAGCTGGTTTATATTTTTGGGAAATAGAACCAATCTTAATTCATTAGAAAATATTACAGAATATGAAAACAGTCCTGTACACATCTCCAGTTGAGAACTGGAGTGACGTAGCTGAGGTTGAGCAAGAATTCACATGCCACGCTGATGCTGCTGAGGTTTCTAGATTTCTTCCAATATTTCCTGGGGCATAGTGGTAATTATGAGCTGTTACAAGGGTGATGTTACTGCGTACATTCTGTTTAAGTCTTGCTAGCAATGTCTAGATTCCTCCAAGCTACTTTGCAATTTTGGTCTCTTTTCTGACGTTAGTGAATTTACTGAAATCGTGTTATTTCTTCATTGCGACATCACTGACCTCTGTAAGCTTCTAAGTAATACAAAAGCTAAAACTGTGGTTCATGAACTTCCTTATTTGATTACTGATTATTCGATTTCCTTTTACCCGGTCTCCCAGACTGCACTGCAATACCAGGCGCTGATGAACACTTTCACAGTCGCATGCGAAGACCTTCAGATCAGACGTCGGACTCGATTCTTGGGGTCACAACTTTTCCGTGCCATATGTTCTCATACGTCCAAATGATTATTCATGCAATGCTAACATAACACACAGATACACAGCGCAGATGATTATATACAGTACAGCGCATCTAAAAAATAACGTTTCGCATATTCCTTCTACAATAACGATGAACCATAAAAGGTCAACAATGTCCCCATAACGACTCCTTCATATTTAACATCAAATGAATGCATCCCTTGGTTTGTTTAAACACCACCAGTTATAACATTATTAATAAAGAATCATTGATTGATGGGAAAGCATGAGCACATGACAAAGATTTTTATTTCAACACATTTCTTGATCCACGTCTGAAATCAAGTCCTGGTTACACCACCGCTCTGAACTCTCTACCACTACATACATTATCTGTAATGGTGTAAGCAATTTTATCTCCGTTAAAGGGATACGCCAGAGTTTCTCAACCTAATCTCGATATCTATATCTGTAGCGCACGAATGATCACTATTCACAAGACATGTCAGAAAACCAGTTTATTCCAAACTCAGTCTAAAGTCAGCTAAATTATTCAAATACTAGTCTAAAACACTGTAATTATAAAGGCGTTTATGTAAGACAGACATGAGAGAAAGTCCAGAGGCTCAGGAAGGCATTTTGACACACAGACAGGATGTACAAAGTGACATCATGCTAAATGAAGTCATTATATGTCTTCCCCCCCTCCCCGCATGAAAATGAACAGTGTGGTTCATTTTTTTTTATCTAACAGAACATGTTCTGAGAAAATATACAGTACAAGAGAGATGACACTGATAACATGAATGTTTAAAGGGTTCTAGATGTATCAATCTTTTCTAAAAGTGTAGGAAAAAACATTATTAATATACTTATTATTATTATTACAAATTTCAACTCTTCGAAATGGAAGGTTAATGTCCTACCTTTCCAAAAAAAAAAGTTCTAGAAGAGGAAACCTTCTGTTGTATGTTTCTAGATGGACAAACGGAATAAAAAGACACTCCACCTAGAAACTAAAAAGCAAAGGGTCACTGGATGTGGAAGGTTGGAGGTGGTGGGGGTCAGTAAAGCAGATTTTATCTGAGCTTGAGGATGATCTGGTATTGGTATGGCATTGTGTTTTGTTCATTCTATTATTTAATTAAAGAAATGACTCAATGTTATTTAAATTCCCTTGAAAGACATCCGGTTCTTAAAAACAACCATTATAAAACTTTTTTTTGTTAGGCTTTCCTTTGATTCAAATGTGGTATTTTCTGTATCGTCTATTTGTGCTGTATGTACTATGTGGTATTTGCTCCTAATTTTAGTCTTTTCTTGCTCTAACTCAATCACTTCACCTCAGCTGTTAATTAGCTGATCAATTAAATCAGGAATGTTGGGAGAAGAAACACTAAATTGTGGATTCTCCAGGACCAGAGTTGGGAACCTATGAATGTGAGTAATGAGAAAACACTGTTTTGTAATTATTTTAGAATCTAAACACGAATTATGCAAGAAAATGAAATGAGTGTCTGACTTAAGTTGTGTCATTAAATAATTTGGTGTGGCTTTAACCTTCTTTTCGGTGTAGTAAAGGGAAGAATGTGAAGAATCGAATCTTTCAGAAAGAATCTTTGAAGTGAACCGGATCTAAAAGACTTGTAAATGTAGAGCTGATTATCTTCGGCCATATAATCCTTTTTTTTTTTTTTTTTTTTGTAACAGATGAGTCAATATAAACTGGCAGGCATTTAAGATATCTAAATGCCCCTCATCCAGTTTAAAAAAACAACAACAACACACAACCGAACAACTCTGAACGAATCAGTGAGTGAAGGAATCGAATCACTTTGTTCTACTTAACTAAACAAATCGACTCACTAAAAATGAAGCGCTCTTCATTTTTACACCATTCTGTATACTAGCGGTCTGTACACCACTATGGCATAGTCATTCATCATCTTACTTTAATTATCATCGAGTTCATATTACGTACAGCAGGTTATTAGCAGGCTAATGCTAATGCTAAAGCGCTAAAAAGTAGTTTTTACCGGAGCCCACGATGAAGGGGGGGGGTGAGGTGGAGCGTATGATGCGACGTGCAGCGCAAGCTCGCGGAGCCACGTGCTCTTCTGCACGTTCTGCACGTACACGTTCTTTTATTCGCAGTGCAACAGCACAGCAGTTACTCATCAGCGCGCACGTAAGAGTCGTCAACTGGGTGTGCGCGTGCAAGCAAGGACATAGCTGGGTTAGCAAAAAAACACCATCACTTGTGCGATCCAACAGAAGAAAAAAAAATGCATGCAACAAACAAACAAACAAACAAACAAACAAACACACAACTCCGTTACATGCATGCATGACGTCACGAGCACTCATTTACAGGCTGCACTACAGGAACCTACATAACCGATGAAAATCTATGGGTTGTCATCTATATAACTTTTTTTTTTTTTTTTTTTTTTTTTTAATGGTTGCTTTTCGTGCAACTTATCTCTGTTTCTTTTAAAGAGAGTAACAGAAGAGCGCGAGGGTGGAGTTGCTGGATTTGTGTTTACGGATTAAGGATTTATGGTGTGTGTGTGTGTGTGTGTGTAATTAGAAACCGCACTGAGCTATGCTATGGAGCAGTTATGTAATCACTTCCTTGTTCCCTCTGCAAGCATGCATGCTGCTCTGCACATCTCACTGCAGCTCATCTGAACAGCCAAACAAAGTGGAATTCTCATGCACTTGATTAATGATTAAAGTGCAAACATGGCATTGTGGCATTGGTATTGCGTTAAAAAAAAAAAAAGCACCTGGACTTCTGTGGCAGTACTACTACTACTACTATTACTAAAGCATGCACTTGAGAGTGAAAATGCGTGCACATTATTCTGCCATTATGCTGAGAAATTTACATTTGTTCTTGAGATTTCTTTTCTTTTCCTTTTTTTAGATGATCTACCCTGCAAAAATACCTTCTTTGCCATTGTGGCCAATGCCTCCTGCACGCAGGGTTGCCACATTGCATGGACTTTTTTTTTACCCTCAGCCTTGAAATAAAATTCTTCCTTAATGTACAACAAATCTCCTCCAAACTGTAGCTCTGACACATGAATGCTGAGTAATGAGTGAGAAATAATCAACCAAAAAATACTCCCAGAAATATAGCCGAGTATAACAAGTCGTTTTTATTTCCAAGAATGAAGTTAAAAAAGAAGAAGAAGCAGGGTTTGGGAGAAGAACAAATCTGGCAACCCTGGCCACCAGTCTGGCGTAAACAAGTCGGGATTTTAGGGTGTGAGTCTTACGAATCGCCTTTCAGCCAATCACAGCTCACATCCTGCCCACATGGCTGGGTTGTTTACTACAAGAGCTGGAGAGAGGAACAGAGAAACCCAGGAACTGACTCAACCCGGCATGTACAACACAACACAACACACATACACTACAATGGGTATGCCTCAAACCACACACTTCTGTACTATTATAGACTGAGGGTTACACAACTATTTACACACACACCTTACATTAAAAACATCAGGATGATGAGATGTATAAGCTAAACATTTAAAATGTGCATGAGATTATTTAAATGCGAGCACTAACTGTCAGTAGTGCTCACTGTGCACTTTAATGTACAGTATTTAATTCAGGCATAAAACACATCATATCATGCTGTTATAGGAAATTAATCAATGACGGGTCGGAGTAATAAAGCAGAGTTACTGTTAGCATAGATAAGTCGTTTATTTTTTCTATAACAGCACATCGTGAAGTGTTTTAACCATCTTACACCACAGCATTCTGCCAACTATGTATTAAATAATGACATTTCATAATAATGATATTTATCCATTTATAGTTACGTTTAATGTTGTAGAACATCCACGAAACAAGTCCGTTCCTCTTCTCACTTACATTATAGCAGCTATAAAGCGTAAACTCGTCTGTTCCTGAAGATCTTAAAGTTCCTGGAAATCTTAAAGTGTACAGCTTTACCTCTGACGGTTACAACGCGCTGACACTGGAGACTCCTTCCATAAATTTTAAATAAACATCTTACAGAATGCACACAGCTCACCATGTTACTGAGAAATCATAAACTCCTCTGTCCTGAAGACATCCATCCATCCTTCCATTTTCCGTACCAATTATCCTACACAGGGTCGTAGGGGCGCCTGGAACCTATCCCAGAGGACTCGGGGGACAAGGCGGGGAACACCCTGGACGGGTCGGTCCTGAAGACTTGAATGTTACAAAGCATTTACATTTACATTTATTAATTTATTCTTTTAGCAGACACTTTTATCCAAAGCAACTTACAAATGAGGAAATACAAGCAAAGCGATATATCAAGCGGAGAACAAT
>JANDJT010000228.1:3384794-3395330 GCA_024331685.1 Stegophilus panzeri | reverse complement strand
CCCTGGGATAGGCTCCAGGTTTCCCGTGACCCTGAAAAGGATAAAGCGGTATAGAAGATGGATGGATGGATGGATGGATGGATGGATAATGTGGGGGTTAACATTTTAGGGGTTAGTTAGGTGCTCACGGAAGAGGTGGGTCTTTAGCTGTTTTTTGAAGATAGTGAAGATTCTGCGGTCCGGATTGAGGTTGGAAGTTCATTCCACCACTTAGAGACGGTTAATTTGAAGGTTCTGGAAAGGGACCTTGAGACACACTGAGTAGGCACTACTAAACGTCGGTCGTTAACCGATCACAGATTGCATGAGGGAACTTAAGCCTTCAGGAGAGTGTTGAGGTAGGAGGGTGCTGATCCAGACAAGGTCTAGTACGTGAGCATTAAGGCCTTGAATTTGATACAGGCAGCTACAGGAAGCCAGTGGAGGGAGATGAAGAGAGTGCGACATGGGTCCTTTTGGGCTGGTTGAAGACGAGGCGTGCTGCTGCATTCTGAATCATCTGAAGGCGTTTGATGGAGCTGCTGGGAGGCCCGAGAGTAGTGCGTTGCAGTAGTCCATTTTTGATATGACAAGAGCCTGGACTAGTATCTGTGTAGCCTGTTTGGTGAGATAGGGTCTGATTTTCTTGATGTTGTACAGAATGAACCTACAGGATCGTGCAGTTGATGAAATGTGGTCTGTAAAGGTCAAACCGTCATCAAAAGACACCCAAAGGTTCCTGGCTGTCCTGGTTGGCTTGGGTTTGGTTGAGCCGAGCTGTACAGTGAGGTTGTGGTTGATTGAGGGGCAGGCTGGGATGACGAGAATCTCAGATTTTGCCAAATTGAGCTTAAGGTGGTGTTCCCTCATCCAGTTTGAGATGTCAGACGGGCAAGCAGAGATTCGTGCAGAGACAGATGGATCATCAGGCTGGAAGGCCAAATAGAGCTGGGTGTCATCAGCATAGCAGTGATATGAGAAGCCATGAGGCTCAATCACCTGCCCCACAGATGTAGTATAAATAGAAAAGAGCAGAGGACCCAGGACTGACCCCTGACCCAGGAACCTCAGTTGTGAGTTGCTGACACTGATACTGGCCACTCCTTCCACAAATGTTTCAAGTTTGAAGTTTTATCGTCATGTGCATAAAGAGTGCTGTAGGCATATATATATATATATATATACAGTGAAATTATTTTGGTACTGTTGCAAAGGCAGAGTGCAAAAATGAAACAAAGGGTAAACACGTGCAAAAAAAATTTTTTTTAAACCCTAAACATTGTAAACATTGTACGCAGTCAAAAAAGTGAAACGTTAGGGGATAGTGCTCATACAGTTAAGGTTGAGTAAACATCCATTTTCCATACCACTTATCCAACACAGGGTCGCTGGGAGCCTATCCCAGGGAACTTGGGGCACAAGGTAGGGGACACCCTGGACGGGGTGCTAATCCATCAGAGGGCACACATTTATACAGAGCTGCACTACTGTCAGGGCTGCCGTCCTACACTCTCAGAAAGGATATGTTAATATCCTGCACACTTTTTGTGTTATTACTGTTTCAACACATGTTGTGTTAAATTATCCAATAAATGTGTTAACAGAAGAAAAAAATTTCACACGAGTGACCAACACAACGTGTGTTAAATTATTGTCGGATTACGTTGCGGACTGCGCTGCCGACGTCATCATCCAACTCTGAATTCCCTCAAAGTGAATGTTCGTTGCTTTGACCTTTTGATCGTGACCGCGGAGTCCGGAAGCGAGGAAACCAAATAACCACAGGTAAGTTAGCGTTCATCAATATTTAGCGTTAACACTGATGAAAACGTCTGGCTGAGTTTGTGATATTTAGGCAGGGAGCTCTCGAAAATGTTTTCATTGTAAAACAGTAACTCAGCAAGTGATAATTAACTTTACTTATCGCTACGGCTTCAAGAGTGAACATCATGTACTGCTTCCTCAGTGTTGGCGTTACACAACTAGCGTCATGTGTTTATTTTGGCTGTGAAATATGGACTGAGGTTATTCTATAAATCTCTGGGTCTGTATCTTATCTGAGGCTCCGAGTTAGGGTTAGCTAGCTGGATGCTGTCATCAATCACAGTAGGGATGAGTGATGCTAACCTAGACGCTCACCTGAGGTAATAACATTACTTTAGCATACAGCTCGCGGTAATGTTAGACATTCCCATTACCTTTTTGAAAGTTAACATTAATGTAGCATTACACCTGTTCGCCATGATGTAATATAGAGAGTGGGTTAACGTGAATTACATTTAGCAAGTGTTTTGGAGAAGGCAAGCTGTAGTGATTAGAATTAGGAGGATGGGTTAGAGCCGTGTTTCTTCATGTATTCGGTGAATGTTAATGCTGGGTAACAGGTGCAGACAGTCAGTGGCTAACGGAACTTAGCTAGCTCAGTAATGTCAAAGCCAAAAGTTCTTCACAAGGTTAACATGACAAAAAGAGAGGATGGGGGTTACAATAGGTTGTAATGATTTCCACTATCTTTCCACAATTAAGTTGGTTGACTTAATTACTGTAACTTGTGCAAATAATTTGGTGGTGAGGTGCTAAAGGGAGGAAAAGAAATATTCGCAAGTCAGCTAGATTTCCATGGTGAGTCTACAGCACCATTTTGTTCATTAGGAAAATGGAGGTCACATTTCCAAAATTACACAATTCTGTAATGCAAATGCATTTGTCTATATTTTTGTAGCTAACTACTAACCAACACTCTTTTTAGCTCTTTTACAGCTTTTCACATGGAAAGGAGTGGTACTCCTGTCTTCCCAGATGGCTGGGAGATTCGTAAGAATATGCATCTTCTCCATTTCTTACATCTGTCAAACATTTAAATGATTTTAATAAATGTCGCCTGAATTTCATGCAGTTGTTTGTTTACTCTGTGACATTTCAGTAGAATTTTAGCATACGAAGAAATTGCATTTTAGGATAATTGTAGGGAAAAAAGTATAAACAACGCATCAGTGTTATTTTGTTTTAACACACCTTTGTGTGGACATGTACTAACACACTGTGTTGAAAGCAACTTAACTAGACACGTAGGTGTGTTCAGACTCAACACATGATGGTGTTATTTATCTGTTTTAAGAGGGTAGAAAACGAATCAACGCCCTCTGAACGTGTAAAAGTGAGCCGTGACAGCTTCTGCAAGTGGATAGGCTTCATATTACAAACCAAGACCATCGAAGTGGAAAGCTGAAACGAATGAGTGACACGCCCACCGGTGCACGCCTTTACAGCACGCGCTCCTTCAGCAATCCGGTGCGGGTTTTGTCGCGTGCCAGGAGTGCGCATTTGGAAAGGTTTTCGAGTCGGAGCCGGTCAGAGCAAGTTCAGAGTGAAAAAAAAGAAAGAAGGGGGAGTGTGAGCTGGAGAAGACTACAAGCAGGTACGAAATATTCATTCAAAAAAGAAAAAAGCTAAGCTATAGAATAGTATGTACGTGAGCGCGCGGCGTTCGCGGATTTGTTAGGAGAGCGTTTTTTTTTTTTTTTTTAAATGTATTTTTAAAAATTTATTTTCTTCGCAGTTTTTTTATTTTGTATTATGAGACCGAGTGAAAATAACGAGTGAGTGTGTTGGAGTTCGACATTCCTTTAAGGGAAAGCAAGCGCGTGCTTCGTGTATTCATGCGAGAACTTTAAACAGAGACATTCTGTAAGGAAAGAAAAACAAACAGCGCGCGCGCGCACGCGGGCGGGTGGGTGTGTGTATGTGTGTTGCATATTGAAGAACAAGCTTGCTTTGCGATACACGGATCTTTATTGCACTTATACTGCAGTAACCAGAGGCAAAGTAAACAAGGTGGGTGTGTATATATATATATATATATATATATATATATATATATATATATATATGAGCTTGAATAGCTCTGTAGGCTGCTGCATTGGTGTGACGTCATCCATACATCGATGACGCGCCGGTGGGTTCTGTGAACTGATCAAGAGGCGCGCGAGGGGTGTGTTGGTGGCTTCGTTTGCCTTGTTTTCATCTTTCAGGCTTTAGAACCTTTAACTAGAACCCGTGCAGGGCACTCAAGGCATTTCCTGTGGGTGATGGATGTAATGCAGCTGGAGATTAAATGTCTCTCTCTCTCACACACACACACACTACTGCTGAGCTTCTTTACTGTTTATGCAATATATATGAAACCTGTGCATTATTGTTAGAACGGATCACATGACTTGAAAGCTTTGTTTCTATATTAATTAACCAACTATGCTGTTGCTGAACATAATTAAATTACCAGAGGAGGAATGCCACTTGGAAAGCATGGAAAGTTCTATAAAGATCACTTTTGCTCATGAATCAGCCTTTATCGGAATCATGGAAACTTAAAACTCAGCTTTGTATCGCTCTTTCCCACTGCCTTTCATTGTAATGGCTTTTAGGGCCGAACGTTCCCTCATTATTTTGTCCATAATAGCTATAACTCTAACCAGAATCACAGGAGGGAAAGTATACGGGTGTCATCGTGTTGCAGCCCACTCGGATCTTCTCTCATGCTAATTCTGATGTTCGAGGGAAAGTCCACGTCCTTTCGAACCGTCAGTGGTCGCGCTACGTGATTCGGCTCACGAACAGTCGAGTCCTGAGCTGATGATCATGAGATCGTAGCGTCGCTGTCAAGTTTTGACTGGTTTTCGTTTGATGAGTCAAAGTGTGACGCCCGGTGTTTCAGGATTTTGCATCATACCGTGTCGTGGTGTTTGAGTAACTCGGCCGGTGAGTGGACACACACCTGATTGCCGGGCTGCTGCGTCAGGGTGTAATCAGCGGGGGTTTGAGTGTACAGTTAGGCTTTAATTATCGCACGGTTTTACATCGTAGTATTTTTAACACTGTCCTTACCTAATCGCTTCTAGTCGCCTGCCGTAGTTCTCAGGAAAGTGATGTTTGATTACGGCGGAGTAAACGAGACTCAGCCTGCGATCGAGTCAAGCCTCGTTCAGCACGTAACGAGAGCAAAACATCTACCGTGACCGGCGTTTGTTCGTTAGTTGACCTGTTGTGTGGTTGAAAAACATGCAAAAATTACGTCTTCTCTAAATTCTCTATTACAGGCGAGTATGTGAAGAATGAAACACACCGTGTCGTGCTGTTATAGGAAAATAATCAATGATGAGGTGGTGTGATGAAGAGGAGTTACTGAGAAGTTGATTATTTTCCTCCAACCGCATGTCCTGAAGTGTTTTCCTCCTCTTACACCTATGATTACAATGCATTATGTATTCATTAAAGAGCGATGTCATATGTTTTTAATCCATTTATAGTTGCATTTAATGTTCATGAAATCAGTCAGGTTCTATTATCAAGTACGTTGTACGGTAACAGCTCTAAATAGTCGTTCCATGACTTTCTCTTGAGCTTATTAATAATAATAAAAAGTTGTCGTGTTATAGCTTCTAGCTTCTAGCGCTACTAGTCTCTAACCCAAACTTTTCCTCTTCCTCAGCTTTTCTCTTGCTGCAGCTGATCTCCCGCAGGAGTAACGATGGAGAAGGTGCTAACAGCGACGGTGCTTCCGAGGAGCAGGTTAGGGAAGCGCTCTCCTCTGGGAGCCTTGGTGTGCAACTCTTCACCAGAGGGTCTCGTGGACGTAGGAGGACACGGAGACACCGACGGCGTTCCTGTGATCTCCGGGATCGGAGCAGGAGTCCACGGTGTCCACAGGGTCAAACTGCACCCGGGACAGCGGGTAAGCAGGAGCGAGGAGTTCTGAAGTATCGAAGGATGATGTTTTGTTGATTTTGCTTTCTGATCTGTTTTTGTGTGTCTCAGGTGTACGTGCATTGTGGTGGACAAGAGCGTACTGGCGCTGTGGAGCAGCACAACCACGTGGACAACGAGGTGTCCATATTCATACAGCAGCTCAATCAGCGCGTGCACCGGAAAGTGGAGGACGTGTGGTTGAGCCCGTCAGGCGTCCTCGCTCACCCAGTGTCTTTATCAATCGACGTGCCAAAAAGGTTTGGTTTTGCTATCGTCAGGGATTTCTGTATGCTTGAATCTTCTCGGCTTGGTTCTGATCTTCTCTGATCTTCTGTTCAGGAGCGTAGAGAGCGCGGACATGGACGAAATCATGGCTGCTATGGTGCTAACCAGTCTGTCCTGCAGCCCAATGATCCAAAGCCCCGTTCATGGAGAACCAGCACCAGGTTAGCTGACTTCCAGATTTTTGGTGTGATTTCCTTCACCATGTCAAATGTGTTTTTGTTTTTTTTAAATTC
The DNA here is from genome assembly GCA_024331685.1 of Stegophilus panzeri. Classification (NCBI taxonomy): domain Eukaryota; kingdom Metazoa; phylum Chordata; class Actinopteri; order Siluriformes; family Trichomycteridae; genus Stegophilus; species Stegophilus panzeri. The sequence goes on along the minus strand of JANDJT010000228.1, from coordinate 3,389,088 downwards.
ATGCGTAACTTTTGTTCACAGTGTCAAATGGGACAGACTGCACTGGTAGCGAAATGTCTGATGGTGGTTACTGGAGCTGTGACCATGGAAACAGCAGTCCTGCGCCGTCTCCACCTGACGCAGAGGCAGACCGCACCCCTCCTGTCGACGATGGCCTGGATATGGAGATGGATCAAATGTTGTTTGATGAACCAGCACCGAGGAAACGCAAGGTAAATACTTCCTTCTGGTTTTGCGAGGTTTAATATACAGCAGGGGATTTAAAAAAAAAAAAAAGTTTTCGTGGGACTAAATTGTATTCCTACCTGCTTTATTTCATTTAGAACTCAGTGAAGGTGGCGTACAGGTGCCTGTGGCCAAACTGTGGCAAAATCCTCACCACTATTGTAGGCATGAAGCGCCACATTCGTACTCTTCACCTGGGGTAAGTTTCCACAACAGGAACCTTTTCAGAAACCATTCGAGAACTCACAAGGATCCAGGACCCATTTTCATTCCTGGTTCTTAGTTTCAGAAATGTTCCCGAGTAGGTACCAGGAACCAGAGCTTGCTGATTGGTCAGTGGAACGCTTTACAGAACAGCCTAAACTTAAAAAAAACCCCAATCCTTCAAGGGTTCCTTGGATCGTTAAGGGTTCTTAGCTTGTTATAGAAGATCTGCATGAAATCCCTTTGTTACTGTACTTTTCCATAATGGTCACGTCCTGGAATCGTGAAATTCTTGTTCGAAGATGTTCCCTTTAGTTCCTTAGAAAGTTTGAGAACTTTAGTAGAAACATGTATTTTCTGAAAAAATAGTTCAGGGACTCTTTGGTTCCTCAAGAAAGCCCAGAAGAAACATATTGTAACTGTTGGAATAGTTCTGGAACTCTTTGGTTCCCCAAGAAAGCCCAGAACCTGAATAGAAATGCATCATAACTGATTTCTGGAACTGTTTACTTCCTCATAAAGTTCCAGAACTTCAGTAGAAACGGGTATTTACTGACAGAATAGTTCAGGGACTCTTTGGTTCCTAGAGAAAGCCTGGAACCTCAGTAGAAGCATATTGTAACTGTTGGAATAGTTCTAGGACTCTTTGGTTCCCGTAGAAAGCCCGGACCCTCAGTAGAAACACATGGTAACTGATTTCTGGAACGTTTGACTGCATAAAAAAGTTCCAGAACTTCAGTAGAAACATGTCTTAACTGACGTGTTAATTGTTCCAGAAATACATTTAATTTGAACAGGATTATTCCAGAATCTTTTAAGCTTTATAGAAGGTTCCAGGTCTTTGGTAGAAACGTTTTATTTAACAGGGTCGTTCCAAAACCTTTACGTTTCTTAGAAGGTTCCGGAACTCTTTTAGAAACGCATCGTCTACTCGCCTCTGTCATTTGGAGCTGTTTGAAATCCGGAGCTTGCTCTCACGCTGCACTGTGCTCTCCTTCACCAGGCGACAGAGCGAACAGGAGCGCTGCCAAAGAGAAGAAGACTTCTACTACACGGAGATCTACCAGGACGCGGAACAACCGGCAGCTCCGGCTGGCCCCGGCTCTCCTTCCAGTCCGAGCCATCAGAGATCCTCTCCACCGACGCCGGAGCCTCTTCAACCCAGCCCGCTCAGCCAGTCGGCCCCCAGCAGCTTCTGGCAGGTCCACTCCGAACACTCGTACCAGGTGGGTCACGTGACATGATCACCTTGTCCTGTTGTCTTACTGTGATGCACTGTGGTAACTATGGTAACTGAACCATGATATTACCACAATATTGCAGTACTTATGTGTACTGTTATGTTATTATGTAACAGCAGGCAACGTAAGGACACATAGTGTAGTTTTTTTTTTTCTCAAAAATTTGTGTTTTAATGGTTAAAAAGTCTTTATAACACACAGTGGTCATGCTTTACATAAGATCCACTTGTATTTTACTCAGAATGTAGGCTTTTTTTAACAAAAACCAACAACAGCACCCTTTTATCAAACTGCCTGTGGTTAACCCGGGGTTTCACAAGCCTTTGGTTTGGCTTTTTTGGTTTTGTTCCAGAAACCCAACTCCTTTGTGTTCAGCGGAAACACGTCTAAGCTCTACCTCTAGATTAGCAGCTGTCATACGACATGGGGTTTTCAGGTAGTGGGCGAGAATTAAACTGGCTGCGACTAACCTGAAAGGAAGTTGTGTAAAAAAAAAAAAAAAAAGTACAAACCATTGCGTGATGGAGTTACAAAGTGAAGTAACAGAATTACATACGGAATAAATAACTCAGTGTCATGCTGTTATAGGAAAATAATCAAGTACGCACCAATAACAGCATGTCCCCGAGTGGTTTATTTCAATTAAGGACTGTTACTGGAGACTCCTTCCATAAACACATTGCTCCTTACGGGAAACGTCGCCATGTCGACGATGACGCTGTGTGGTTTTTTTTTTTTTTTTTTTTTTTTTTTTTTTTTTTAATGCGTTTATGTGGAGCCATCTGTCCTACATGTCCCTGTGAATGAGCTGTCGCTATAGAAACGATAACGTATTAATATAACGAGTGTGTTAATATAAAATTATGATTTGCAGCTGCACTTCTGTGGAAAAAGTTAAACCGCTGTTCAAGCCTGACGTCCATCCAAACACGCAAACCGTTGACTTTAATAAGGATTGTTGTTGTAAGAATCGTAACTCATAGAGCCTCTCTGGCGTGCAGGCTCCGCCTCCTGTTGGTTTGACTCCGTGTAAAGCCGTGTGTGTGCCTGTCCTGCCTCGCTGGACGCCTCTCGTCACGCCACACCAGAACAAACAGGTCAGCTTCTTCTCCACCAGCTTAACCTTTTGACTGGAAACATGTTGGGAAATTCTGCCACAGTGTTTTAAGTACGTGCTCAGATCCAGAGGTGCTGATGGCGCTTCTGCTATGCTCTATGACTCATTGTGACTCTTGCTGACTGTCGTGTCGAACATGTGCCGGTGTGCACGTTGTGGGTTTAGGCAATGAAGCAGGCCATAGTGTGAAATCTTAAGTTGAAGCAAAGGTTGAATAGACTGTGTGTTTTCCTCAAGGCTGTAAAATGTCCATGCTGTTTGTTTTGGTCTTTGGTCTGCTGCCGCTCTCAGTTATGGCAAGACACTGCCATCTAGTGAGCAAATCATCAAATTGCAGACGTTGTATTTGTTTATTTATTTGTGTTAATATACTGTATGATATGTATTGTATGTAATTGTTGTAATTTATTGTGACGCAATTAAATTTATTGTGACACTTTTCAAATACTTGAGTGTTTTTGAGTCTGATTTTGTTCAATTATTTATTTATTACCAAACCTACAGTCATGAAACTACTCAAAGTATTATAACGTGGCCATGGTGCGATGTTGTGTGCTGAGTCTGTGTTTCTGTTCGTCTCCAGGCCGCTCCGTTCCGGCGTCGTTCGGTCAGCGTAGGTGAACAGTGGCTCCAGAGCCACAGCGCCCCCTCCAGGCCTCCGCACCTCGCCAGTGTTTCGCCTCCAAGAAGCCACTGCGCCACACGGTTCGTCCGCTTCATCCTCGCCCTTTTATTTATTTATTATTTAAGAAAAATATCAACGGTGTGTCTAGACCATTAGCATTAAAATATCTTAAATACTGAATTGACACATTCATCAATTTATAGTCATTTTTTATAGGCACGGTTTTATTTTGGTGTCATGTAATTAAAAACATATATATATATTTAAAACCCATCGAAACCCATCAGACACGCTGGATAATGAGTCTCAAAATCTTGTGACGTTAGATATTTCTCTCAAGTTCTAATACACTAACGACACTCTAATCACATTTTATGTTCATTCATGATGCATTTAGTAATAATGACCTTTTATAATAAACAAGAAAGAAAGGTCTGAAAAAGTTTAAAAGGCTTGGGCAAAGGTGTTGTAGGTTTTTAACATTTTTTTAAAAATAGTTTTTATATTTTATCACTGCAGACTTTCTCTTAAGTTAATTTTAAAGTGGCTGTAAGAAGTCTTTTAAAAATCATTTAATTTGACTTCAGGATACACACAGAGATTAGTGTTCAAGGAAATCAGTAACAATAATAATAATAAATTATTATTAATTCATTCATTTATTAATTAATAAATAATAATAAATAAAGAATATATTACTGTAATGTAAAAATTTATATGTAAATTAATATGTAAAAAATTTAATAGCAATAATCACAGAAAGACCAAATTGTGAGAAATATGTGTGTGTGTGTGTGTGTGTGTGTATATATATATATATATATATACAGTATCTCACAAAAGTGAGTACACCCCTCACATTTTTGTAAATATTTGATTATA